>SZWC01014604.1:7678-52482 GCA_023375785.1 Penium margaritaceum
TTGGCCAACGCCTGTCAGTCGGAATCCCCGACGCTTCAACAATGGGGACTTAAAAACTCCCCAATCGTTACTGTTTTCATTTTTCTAAACTTTGTACACATGTTTGACGTACAAACCATACACAAACCTACCATACAATGACACAAGGGGTTTGGGGGTTTCATTTTAGCGCTGGGCCCCGCTACCGCAAGGCCCAACAGCTTCTCTTTCAACACGTGGGGAGTATCGGACCTCCTAAAAAAACTCAGCACAAACCACTTCCAGAAAATCACAAATCTCTGTGCAAAGGAGTTTGTCATTGCTAGTTAAAAAAAAGGTAACGTCATAATGTCGACGTCGCATGCCATGCAATGTCAATACTCTGTCACTTGACAAATAAGAGGGGCATATTGTCTATTTTTTATACCTTGAATCCACGTCTGTGCACTGTTCTGCCTAACGAAGCGTAGATGACGAACAGGTATGAGTTGCAAGTCATAACACAGTTTGAGAATTTGGGGCACTTGAGTAATTTGTAATTAGCGGTAAGTGTACTTCGATGACAAGTGTCGGAATAACTGAACACAAATATGCAAGTGTCCAGTTACAAATAGGACATAGTCAGGGTCGTTGGGTTGATCGTCGATCGACGCGTGTGGATTTGCTTGTCAATGGTCGGATCAAGAAGCTTCGCCGAGGAATTGGGGACCAACGAAGATCGATGGTAAAGATGCAAGATTCATCTTTATAAATCTTGATAGGTCTCCATGCGTCAACAAGTCGACTGGAAGGCCGTGATACTTCTGTCGATGTTTCTTGAAAGTTGTCGAAGTTGTCAGAACCTGCAAGAAAGAATGGCTAGAGGGCAAGGACAGGTAGCCAAATTACCCACAACCGTCGGAGCAAAAATCAAGGTCTCCATGCGTGGTGGACTATTTGTGTAATGATAAGAATGTCCACTCGGATCATTTAGGGACTCGTGTACATCTGGTACGTAACACTTTCCTCCCTTTTAGCTGTGCCGTCCTGTCGCACATACCGATGTAGCCCATTGACGACGATAACACCTATCGTTCAGAGGATCTACGTTGCGGAGGTTGTCATAGGGTTCCCACCTGTTGTGCCGGGCATCGTAGCCGTTCCACTTAACACGATATTCTGTTGTCTTGCCACGTTGCCGATGGCCGAGGATGTCCTCAATGACATACTCTGTGTCATTTGTATACGAGGAGGGAGAGGCACATCCCTGCAGGGCAAGTTCTCAACGTGGTCCCGGTAGTGCTTGAGTTTGCTGATGTGGAACACAGAATGGACTTGCATGGTGTCGGGGAGTTTGATTCGCGCAACCACGGGGGTTTGCATGCGCTTGATCTCAAACGGTCCCAACCATCGGGGTTTGAGTTTTGAACAATCCGCTCCGTGGATTTTGATGTTTACTAAACTGAGAAGAACCTTTTTGCCAACGGTTAACACGTTGTTGCTGCGATGTCGGTCGGCTGCTTGTTTCATTGCCGCTTGTGTCTTCGCGAGCGTCTTCTGTGTTTCATCCCAGATGGTGGAGAAATCGGGAAATTGGATGTCGACTGTGGAAATGTTGCTCTAGATGGGAATTCTGGCAGTTAGATTACCATACACCACTTTGAATGGAATTTTACCTTTTGCGGTGGATGCTGTCAAGTTATATGCAAGTTCGGTGGTCGGGATTTTGTCTGTCCAATCTGTCCGGATTGGCTCGCAAAAGGTTCGGAGAAGTTGTTCGCGCATCTGATTGGTCCGCTGGATTTTGCGGGCTTGGTTTGAGGGTGGAACACCATGGAAAACTGGATCCGACTGCTGTAGCAAGTAATCAATTTGTGCCAAAAACGGCTGGTGAACTAACTATCTCTGCCACTTGTGATGGTTCTTGGCTCACCGTGCCGTCGTACGATGTTGTTTAGAAGCAATCGTGCTGTGCCTTCGGCGGTGACGGTGGACGTTGTCAGGATGAAGTGAGACAGTTTAGAAAACCTGTCAAAAACCATGAGGATTACGTCATATTCCACGGGTGTGACAGGTAGCCCAGTGACAATTTCCATGGGGATGTCAGTCCACAGTTCCGTCGCAATGGGGAGCAGCTGCAGAAGTCCGGGTGGCCGCGTGCGACAGCATTTTTGTCACTGACACATGTCACACGAGTTGTAAAAGTGGGCCATGTTGGTTTGCATCTTGTCCCACTAGCAGTACTTCCCTAGCTTCTTCAGCATCTATTCCTCTCCAAAATATCCACGTGGACTGGTGTCCTGGCATTCTTCAAGCAGCATACGACATAGTTTGTTGTTGGGGGGGGTACGACCACTTGGCGAGTGAATCATCGTTGCCAATAGGGTGCGTCGTGCCAGAACTTGGACATGTCGTATCCGCCATGCTGTTTGTTGCCTCATGTGAATAACTGCTCAAGATACAGATCTCGCTTTAGTTGAAGTGTCGTTGCCTCATCTACTAAGTCTGGTCGGCGATTGAGTGCATCTGCTGGGTTGGTTTTTTCCCGGTTGGTACTCAATATCGTAGTCGAACCCGGATTTCACGGGTTTGATGTCAAGTGAGGTTCGACTGCGTGTTAAAAAATTTCAGTGTCTGATGGCTGGTGTGTACGACACATCGGCGGCATTCAAGATAGCATTGCCACATCTTAAATGCACATACGACCACCAGCATCTCCTTCTTCTATACGGTGAAGTTGAGTTCTGGTCCGCACAATTTCCGCGACAAGTACGTGACCGGGTGTTCTCCGTTTTCTTGATGTTGTAGGATAATCATGCCAATGGAGCAGTCAGAGGCGTCCGTAGCTATGATAAAGTCGATCATTGGATCGGCCAATCATAGGGCTGGCGCTGAGGTCAGAGCCTTTTGCAAAGTGGTGAACGCTTTTTGTTCACTGTCTCCCCACTGCCACTTGTTTTCATTCTGAGTGAAGTCGGAGAGAGGCGCTGACACTCGGGCGTAATCCCGCACAAAACGCCGGTAGTAATTATAGAAGCCAAGAAAAACTTGAATGTCTCAGACGTTGGTCGGTGTCGGCCAATCAGTTACTGCTGTCTCTTTTTTCTGATTCATGGCGGTCTGTTTGCCGTTGATGACATGACCCAAAAACTTGATTGAACGGTGACCAAAGTCTCACCTTTCAGAAGAATTTCTCTCTTTGTAAAGCTTCAAGAAATTTTTTGAGACGTCCATCCTGCTCCTCTGGGATGCGGCTGTACACCAAAGTAATGTCCAGGTATACCACAACAAAATCATCGAGCTATGCCCCAGAGACGTTCATTGCTGCCATGAACATTGGTGGGGCATTCATGAGTCCAAACGGCATAACCGTGAATTGGACATGCCCGTAGCGTGTTTAGAAAGCCGTCCTCTTGATGTCTGTGTTTGCCATGTGGATTTGGTGATAGCCAATGCGTAGGTAGATTTTAGTGAACATTTTAGTGAACATTGTAGAAACGTTTGTCGGCACAGGGGAGAGGGTAGCATTTATTGATGGTAACATCCTTCAACGCCCGACAATCCATGTACATCTGGATCTTAGCAGATTTCTTTTTCATGAATAGTACTGATGTGACGTATGGTAACGTGAATGGACGGATGAACCCTTGACGGAGCATCTCATCGAGCTGCTCTTTCAGCTTAGTTAGCTCATGGAAGCTCATCCAATAGGCCACTCAAACGGTTGGTTGGCTGTCTGGTTTCAGCTTGATGAGATGGTCGATGTCGTGTTGAGGTGGAAAGGTTTTGCGGGATTTTGTTAGGGAAGACATCCGAAACTCTCGAATGAGAGGTGCGAACTCCTCGGGAACCATCGCGAACTTTATGGATCCAATGAGGCCGATGACGCTGATGAGGCTCATTAGCTGATGAGGCCCATGATCCAGCTGCTACTACTTTTGCTTCCTCCATTGGCTTGAGAAATAGGAGCAACACACGAGCCCCTCATTGCAGACAGTACTTGGCCACATTGAGCAGTAACAGCTGCACATGTTGTCGCTTCTTTGTCTTTGCAGTTTCCTCTACTTCTTTTGTTGTCATCTTCCACCCCATACATGGAAGTTGTCACTTGGCGTTATTGATTTCCACGTAGACTTTGCCACTGTTCTAGTCGATTTGCGGATTGTGCTGGTAAAGGAAATCACCTTTGAGAATGATTTCTTTGATCACTCATTGGATATGTCCTCCAGACTGTTACGTCCCACAAGTCTCCCACTTGTAGTCGTAGTGCTTCTTGGAGCCTCCGTATCTGCAATCTCCCATCAACAGGTTTTCCTTTGAACACCCCAGATTTGCTCTATAAATCCAGTTTTTGAGCCATGTCATTGCTTACAAAATTGTAAGAGGCCCCTCCATCCAATAGTGCCGGTACCGTTCTGCAACTCTTGTAACCTCGGGGTTGCACTTTCATCAGCATCGTCGGTTGGTCGTCCTCGTATCCCTCGTTGAACTTAAGAATCTCATAAACCCTCTGTAGTGTTGTGAGCCATTCAGATGGACGATCATTTGGCGTAGATCGCTCCTCTCGGACAACAGTGCACCTTTCACTCCTGCCCTTTTTTGTTTCCCAAATCATTTTTCTGCAACTTCCTCCGTTTTTGGCCTGCTGCTTGCTTTGGGAGTTCCGAGCGATACGCCCAAATTTTCGACATTTGTAGCAGGTGCACGTGTCTTTTTGGTCAACGGCATCCACTTCCATCGGAGTCGAGGAGTCCCCGACTGGCTTTTTTAGTTTCCATGACAATTGTGGTTGGGAGGTCGCCAGCCATAGGATTCTTAGATCCAAGAATTTTATTCGGTGTTGTCAATTCTTTCTGCCGCTGAGATCGTTTGTGGTAAGTTGTTTTGCATACCAAAGATGGCGATCGCTCGCCGGATGTCTTGTTCCAGGCTGTTGTTGTAGTGAAAAAAGAGTTTGTCGGGGGCGATATCTACACCAGTGATGATCTCGCAGAATCTCCGCATGACCTCTACCACGCTGTACTACTGACGGAGGTGCTGGATTTTGTACCGAGCGTCAGAATTCTTGAGCCGTCCAAAGCATGCAAGCATTGCGCATGCAAATTCGCTCCAGTCAGTTGGTGCCGTAAGCGCGTCTTGTCATTGCAGGTTGATCTGTTCCAAGGGTAGAACGCCTGCGGTTGACAATGCGAGACAAGCACCGTTGGCCGTTGATGATGTCTCGCCAGTCTCATGCTGCCGTTGGATGTCCTTTAGGTCAGACCACCAACTTAATGCCATGCCACGCAAAAGCGCAGCCGAGAGGTCAATCTTCTTCCGATCATCGTTGACCCCGAGCAGTGGTGAAGTACAACTCCAAGCTTGTCAGCCACATCCAAACTTTCCGTCCTTTGGAGTTTATAGATTGAATAGTTCAGGATGGATCGGGTGAATCTTTGGGAGCTGGGTGTTTCTCTTTATGAGTACCGCTTCTTGTACAATTGCATTGCAAAGAGCCTCCATCGTGACGTTGAGTTCTAAGAGCAAGTGGTTGTTGTCTCCCTCGAGCGCAGAGATGTGGTTTGCCAGTTCCTTGTTGATCCACGCTTGTCATTTGGTACTACCTCTTGTTCCTGCTGTAGACATTGAGGCTGTTGGTAGGGTTGGCTGGTTTACTGCCATTGGGTCCATGGCTGGACTGGCTGTCGGAACCGTCAGGACTGACCCAACTGCCGTATAGCCTGCTACGCCATCATTCTTCGTTGCCTCGGAGTTTGCATACATGGTCACCTTCTGCTCCTCCATAGCTAGGTCGTTGCGGAAGACCCGCTGCTGGTCATCAGGTGCGTTTCCTTGTTTCAAGTTGTAGTCGCGAAGTCTGCGACGCCTTGACGTGCAAGCTGCGCTGTCGACTTGTGCAAGGTAATCCTCCAAATGAGTAAAGTAGTCAGATGCCTCTCCAGCACCATTGCGCTTTGATACCACGTGTTTTGCTGAACGGAGTGTAGATGGTAAATGTTATGCCAAACGGAGTGTAGATTGTGAGCATGTATGAGTTACGAGTCACAACACGGTTTGATAATTTAGAGCACTCAAGCAATTTGTAATTAGCAGTATGTGTACTTTGATGAAAACTGTCGAAACAATCGAACACATATATGAGTGTTGAGTTACAAATAAGACACAGTCGGAGTCATTGGGTTTATTGTCGAGCGATGCATGTAGAGTCGCGTTGTGAGTGGTCAGATCAGGAAGCTCCGCCGAGGAATCAGGGGACTTCAAAGATTGGAGGGCTGCGAGATGCATCTCCGTAAATCTCGATGCATTTCGATGCGTCAAGAATTCGAGTGAAAGGTCATGATACTTCTGTAGAAAATTCTTAAAAGTGGTCCAAGTTGTCAAAACGTGCGAGAAGGAATCGCTGGAGGGCGAGGACAGGTGGCCGAATTTCCCTAGACCGTTGTAGCAAAAAATGGGGTCTCGACACACGGTGGGTCATTTTGTGTAATGATAGAAATGCCAACTTGGAAGGTTTAGGGACTCGTGTACGTTTGGTACGTAACACTTCCCTCCCTTTTAGCCGCGACGTCCTGACCCGTGTACATATGTAGCCCGGTGACGGCAATAACACCTGTTGATGAGATGATCGACACCGTGGAGGTTGTCATTGGGTTCCCACCTATTGTGCGTGGCATCATAGCCATGCCACTTAACAAGATATTCTATTGTCTTGCAACGTTTGTTTGTGTCGTTCTTGATGACGTACTCGGTGTCATCGTTCACTTGTACTGGAGGAGGAGGAGGAGGCACATCCCTGCCAAGGAAGTTCTTGCTAGGGTCTCGGTAGTGCTTGAGTCTGCTGATGTGGAAAACCGAATGAACTTGCATAGTGTTGGGAAGTTTGATTCGCGCAACCACAGGGGTTAGCATGCGCTCAAGCTCAAACGGTTCCAACCATTGGGATTTGAGTTTTGAACAATTGACTTCGCGGATTTTGATGTTTGCCGATATGAGGAGAACCTTAGCACCAGTGGTGAACACGTCGTTGCTGCGATGTCGGTTGGCTGCTCGCTTCATCGCCGCTTGTGTCTTCTTAAGTATCTGCCGTGTTTTGTCCCAGATGGTGGAGAAATTGTGGTGTTGGATGTCGACTGCAGGAATGTTGCTCTGGCTATTCAGTCCAGCTGGTGTGGCGAAATGTTTACCATACACCACTTTGAACGAAGTTTTACCCTTTGTAGTGGACGTCGCCGAGTCATATGCGAGTTTGGCGGTCGGCAGTTTGGCTGCCCAATCCGTCCCGTGTGGCTCGCATAATACTCAACAAAGTTGTTTGAGTGTCTCATTGGTCTGTTCTGTTAGGCTGTTGGAACACTGTGGAAAGCTGGATTCAACTGCCATAGCAAGTCATCAATGTGCGCCAAAAATAGTTGGTTGATGGTCTCTGTCGGTTGTGATGGTTCTTGGCACGCCGCGCAGCCGTATGATATGTTTTAAGAAACGTCATGCTGTTCCTTCGGCGGTGACGATGGTCGTCGTTGTGGGAATTTTTTAAACACCTGACAACGACCACGAGGATTGTGTAACATCCCTCGGGTATGACTGGTAGTCTAGCGACAAAGTCCATGGAGATGTCGGTCCATGGTTCTGTTGGAAAAGGGAGCAGCTGCAGAAGTTGGGGTGGCCGCGTGCGATGGGATTTTTGTCACTGACACGTGTCACATGATTTGTAGAACTTGGCCACATTGGTTTGCATCTTGTCCCACCAGTAGTTTGCCAGTTTTTATAGCTTCTTGTCCTCTATGAAATGTCTGCCTGGACCGGTGTCATGGCACTCCTTGATCAGCATGCGACAAAGTTCGTTGTTTGGAGGTAGGACCACCTGGCGAGTAAATTGTCGTCACCAATAGGATACGTCGTGCCATAACTTGGACTTGTCGCATCCGCCACGCTGGTCGTGGCCATGTCATTTGTAGCTACATGTGAATAACTCTCTGAGGTACAGAACTCGCTAAGTTGAAATGTAGCTGCTTCACCCATTAAGTCTGGTCGGCGCTTGAGCGTATTTTGCTGGGTTGGTTTTACACGGCTGATACTCAATATCATACTCAAACCCGGATTTGAGAAACTACATCCATCGGGTTTGACGTCAATTGAGGTTCGGATGCGTCTTCAAATATCTTAGTGCATGATGGTCGGTACGAACAACGCATCGGCGGCATTCAAGATAGCACCGCCACATCTTAAATGTGTGTACGACCGCCACCATCTCCTTCTCGTGTATGACATAGTTGAGTTTTGGTCCATGCAACTTTAGCGACATGTACGCGACCGGTTGTTCTCTGTTGTCGTGATCTTATAGGAAAACCGTGCCAACTGCTTCCATAGCCATGATTTAGTCGATCGTTGGATCGGCCAATCGTAGGGCTAGTGTCAAAGCCACAACGTTCTGCAAAGAGGTAAACGCTTCTTGTTTGCTGTCTCCCCACCACCACACATTTTCTTCTCGAGTGAGGTCAAAAAGAGGCGCAAACACTCGGGCATAGTTCCGTACAAGACTCCTGTAGTAATTACAGAATTGAAGGAAAACTTGAACGTCTCTTGTATTTTTCGGCGTCGGCAAATCAGCAATTGCTGCCATTTGTTTTGGATCCATAGTGATTTGCCCGCCGTTGATGATGTGGCCAAGCTACTCAATTAAACAGCGACCACAGTCGCACTTTGAAAGTTTTCCGAAGAATTTCTCTCTTTGTAAAACTTTGAGAATTTATTGGAGATGTCCATCGTTCTCCTCCAGGGAGCGGCTGTATACTAGAATTTCGTGGAGATATATAATGACAAAAATGTCGAGGTATGGACAAAAACTGTTGCTCATTGCCACTACGAACGTTGCTGGGACATTCATGAGTACAAACGACATAACCGTAAACTTGAAATGCCTGCATCATGTTCAAAATGCCGTCTTCTTGATGTCAATGTCTGCCATGCGGATCTAGTGATTTGCGATGCATAGGTTGATTTTAGTGGAAATTCGAGCTCCTCATAGTTTGTCGAAAAGTTTGTTGGCACAAGGGAGAGGCTAGCGTTTCTTGATGGTAGTGTCTTTCAACACCCGGTAGTCCACACACATCTACATCTTGCCAGTTTTCTTTCTCACGATATGTATTGATGGGGCATATGGTGACGTGGATGGATGGATAAACCCTTGACCGAGCATCTCTTTGAGTTACTTTTTCACCTGTCAGCTCATGGTCGCTCATCCGCTAGGCTCCTTGAACTGTGGGTTCACTTTCCGGTTTCAGTTTGATACGATTGTCGATGCCGCATTGAGGTGGCAAGGTTTTCGGGAGTTCGTCGGGGAAGACGTCCGCAAACTCTTGGATGAGAGGAAAAAACTCCTCAGGAACCATCGCAAACGTTGTTGATGCCAACAAGGCCGATGAGGCTGTTGGGACTGATGAGGCCGATGAGTCAGTTGCAACCACTTCCTCTTCCTCTATTGGCTCAAAATGTATGAGCCGCATGGGAGCCCCTCGTTATGTGCATTGCTTGGCCATGTTGAGTGGTATCGGCTACATAGGTTGTCGCTTCTCTGTCGTTGCGGTTTTCTCTGTTGCTACCACCTTTGCTGCTTCTGTTGGCGTGTTTTTCCCCATGCAAGAACGTTGTCCCTCGGCACCGTTGAATTCCATGCAGACGTTGCCACTCTTCCATTTGATCTATGGATTGTGCTGGTACAGGAAAAAACTTCCGAAAATGACTTTGTAATCACTCATTAGACATGACCTCCAAACCGTTACGTCCCGCAACTTTCCAACTTGCAGTCGTAGTGGTTCTCGGAGTCTCCGTATCTGCAATCTCCTATCGATGGTTTTTCCTTTAAGCATCCCTGGTTTGGTCTGCAAGCCCAGTTTCTGAACCATTTGATTGCTTACAAAGCTGTGAGATGCCCCTCCATCCAATAGTGCTGGTACCGTTCTACGATTCTTGCAACCTCGGAGTTGCACTTTCAGTAGCATCACACGTTAGTCATCCTCGTACTCCTTGTCAAACTTAGCAATCTCAAAACCCTCTAAGGTATCGTGAGCCATTCAGATTGGCAATCGATCGTTGCAGATTACTCCTCTCAGACAAGAGTTGCACCTTTCACTCCTTTCCTTTGCCGTTTCCCGACTCTTTTTTTGTGACCCCCCCACCTTTCTGGCCTGCCACTTGCTTTGGCAGCTCCAAGTGATATGCCCAAGTTTTCCGCAGTTTCAGTAGGTCCACGTGTCATTTGTTTTGACAGCGTCCTCTTCCATCGGAGTCGAGGAGTCTCCCAACTGGATTTTTTCGTTTCCATGACAACTGTGGTTGGGAAGTCGCCAGCCGTAGGATTCTTGGATCTGAGTGTTGTAGTCGTGGCTGTCGATCCTTTTTGCCGCAGCGATCATTTGTGGTATGTTTTTCTGCATGCCAAAGATGGGGCTCGCTTGCCAGATGTCCCGTTTGAGGCCGTTGTTGTAGTGAAAACAGAGTTCGTCCGGGGCGATGTCAAAGCCAGTGATGATCTCGCGGAATCTCCGTGTATCCTCTGCCACACTGGATTGCTCATAGAGACGCTAAAACTTATATCCAGGGTTGGACTTCTAGTTTAGCCATCCAAAATTTGCAAGTATCACGGGCCAAAATTCACTCTAGTCGGTTGGTGGCGTCAGCGCGTCTTGCCATTGTGGGTTGATCTACTCCAAGGATAGAATGCCAACAGTTGACAATGCCAGATGGACGCCGTTGGCCATCGATGAGGCCCCACCGGTCTCATGCTATAGTTGGATGACCTGTAGGTCAGACCACCAGCTCAATGCCATGCCACGCAAAAGCGTGGCCGCGAGGTCATTTTTCTTTTGATCGTTGTTGACCCAATAGCGGTGAAGTACACTTCCAAGCTCGTCAGCCACATTCAAACTATCGTTCCTTTGGAAGTTGCAGGATCAAATGGTTCAAGTGGGGCCGGGCAAATCTAGGGTTCGTTCAAGAGTTGGATGTTTCCATTAATGAGCACCATCTCTTGTGTACTTGCATTGCAAAGAGCCTCCATCACGCAATTGAGTTGTTGGAGTAGATGGCTGTTGATTCCCTTGAGTAGAGAGATACAGTTTGCAAGTTCCTTGTTGATCTAGGCCTTTCGGCCGGTGTCACCTGTCGTTCCAGCTATAGGGGTGGAGGCTGTTGCTAGGTATGGCTAGTTTACCATTGTCAGACTTGTGGCCATATTGGTCGTTGGAGTCGTCGAGATTGACCCAGCTGCCGCATAGCTTGCCACGCCAACATTTGCTTCCGCTTCAGGGTTCGCGTGCATGGTCACGTTTGGCTCCTCCATCGCCAGATTCGTCGCCGAAAACCCGCTACTGGTCGTCGGGTGCACATGGTCGTTTCACGTCGTAGTCACAAAGTCTGCGGATTCTTGACGTACGAGCTGCGCTTTCAAATTGTGGGAGGTAGTCCTCCGGATGAGTAAAGTACTCAGATGCCTCTCCAGCACCGCTGAACTCTGATACCAAGTGTTATGCCAAACACAGAGTAGATGGTGAACATTATGCCGAACGGAGCATTGATGATGAACATGTATGAGCAATTTGTAACAAGTGCTAAGTGTACTTTGATGAGAAGTGTTGAAATGATCAAACATGTATATCTAAATGTCCAGCTACAAATGAGACATAGTCGGGTTGATTGTCGAGCAAAGCGTACGGATTCATGTCATGAGTGGTCAGATTGAGAATCTCTGCTGAGGAATCAAGGGGCTTCAAATATTGACGGCGAAGATAAGAGATGCATCTTCATAAATCTCGATGAATCTCGATGCATCAAGAAGTCGATCTTCATATATCTCGATGATACTTCTGTCGATGTTTCTCAAAAGTGGTCATAATTTTCAGAACGTGCAAAAAGGAATTGACGGAGGACGATGGCAGGTGGCGGAATCGCCCTCGACTGTTGGAGTGAAAAAAAAGGTCTCGACATGCGGCGGGTTATTTGTGTAATGACCAAAATACCTACTCGGAAGGTTTTTGGACTCGTATACGTCTGGTACATAACAGTGAACAGGTATGAGTTACGATGGAGAACACGGTTTAAGAATTTGGGACACTTGAGTAATTTGTAATTAGCGGTAAGTGTACAACGATGACAAGTGTCAGGACAACTGAGCACATGTATAAAAGTGCCGAGTTACAAATGAGACATAGTCGGGGTCATTAGGTTGATCGTCGAGCAACGCGTGTGGAGTTACTTCCCAAGTGTTCAGATCGAGAAGCTCCGCGGAGGAATCGAGGGGCTTCGAAGACCGACATTGAAGATGGAAGATGCATATTTTTAAATCTCGATAAATCTTGATGCATTGAGAAGTCGATCGAAAGGTCGCAATACTTCTGTCGATGTTTCTCCAACGTGGTCAAAGTTGTCAGAACGTGTGAGAAGTAATCATTGGAGGGCAATGTTACGTACCAGACTTACACAAGTCCCTAACATTTCTGAATGTGCATTCCTTTCATTACACAAATAGCCCACTACACATTGCGACCCCTATTTTAACTCTGACTGTCAAGGGAAATTTAGCCAACTACCCTCATCCTCTGGAAAAACTTCTTGCACCTCCTGACAACTTTGACCACTTTCGAGAATCAATGATTGAAATTTCACGACCTTTCGGTCGACTTCTCAAAAAATCGAGATGCATCAATGTAAAGATGCATCTCACATCTTCGCCGTCGATCTTCAAAGCCCCCCGATTCCTGGGCGGAGCTTCTCAATCCGACCACTCACGACGCGACTCCACACGCCTCGCTCGACGATCGACCCAACGACCCTGACTACGTCCCATTTGAAAGGTGACACTTGTATATATTTGTCCGATCATATTGACACTTGTCATTGAAGTACACTTACCGCTGATTAGAAATTTCTCAAGTGTCCCAAATTCTTAAACGTGTCCTACCTTGAACTTCTACACGTTCACCATCTATGCTCCATTTGGCATAACACTTGGTATCAGAGTGCAGCGGTGCTGGAAAGGCATCTGAATACCTTATCCATCCTGAGGAGTACCTCACACAAGCTAGGGGTGCACAACGGATCTGATATGCGGATCTATGAGTCAGATCCAGATCTGCAGACCGGATCGCCTCCAGCGATCCGGAACCGCGGATCCGGATCTGGATCCGCGGATCCTCCGACTGTCGGATTTTGGACCAGTGTGCCACGGATCCTCTCAAGTCCTCTAATGTGTAACAGAAAAAACTGATTTTTGCTAGGTACATGAAGGACAAGATAGACAAGCATGTTCTTCAAACGCACGTACATTGTCATTGTTCCCTAAGTCACGATTTTCCACAGTTGTGCATGCACTCATGCGTAGACAACTTCTCACAACTTCACTCTAGAATTGTGTGTTATATACCAATTGCTTGAGTCACTTCCATACAATTGGATCACCTATGTGCACTGATTGTTTAGCTGAAATTCATGTCCACTGACTGTGTTGCTGAAATCCATATACACTGATTGTGTAGCTAAAATCCATGTCTACTGATTTCATAGCTGAAATCTCATGCAAACAGGTTTCCATGACCATACAATGGAAAGGAAATCAATACAAAAAACACATCAAATGGACAGAACTCAGAGATGGTATTGAATGACAAGTTTTGATTGGATCACATCACATCACATCTCTACCACAACATCGTCTCCCTCATTCTCGTTCTCAAGCCTCATCTTCCCCATGCATTCATCCTCATCATCATTCACAAACAGACAAAGTCCTTCCAGCTCTTTTGCCACTACTCCAACCAGCGACTCCCTCGCCTCCTTGTGGAGCTCATTCACACGATCTTCCTTGTCTTTCAGCTCCTTAGCCACGGCGCCATGGCGACTGACGGTGAAGCCTCGCAGCGTTGGCTTGTTGATCCAACTCTTCATGGTCAGCAGGTTCTCCACTGTCAAATGCACCAAGGAGTACCAAAAGTCTGTGATGACGTGCCTACCCAAGGAAAATAGCCATTCAAAAGGAGTGGAAGTGCCAGGCACACAGAACACATCCATGCCAACGAGGTAAAAGGTTGGAGCATTGGCTGTGAAGCTTTTAGTAATGCTTCAAGATGTTTGTCTTGGGATGCTTCTTTTCCAGTTTGCTCAACCTGTCCACTTCCTCCTCCAGGCTGCTCTGTTGTATTTCTACTGCTGGTGGTGGAACCGATGTCTCAAAAATATCTGCCCTGGGGTCCGCCAGCGCTGCTTCCAATAGAGCATTGTCCTCTACTCTCCGCTACTCTGCTCTTAGGCGCAACTGACGAGAAGATGTAGAGGCTGAACTTCGATAGAGCTCTGGCTGTTGTTCACTCCTTCCTCCTGGTGCTGCTCTTTTGATGCTGCTACTGCTTCTGCTGTAGTAGCTGCCTCTATGCGCTCTTCCTCTACACGCTCATGATATGGGTGCATGGGCTGCAGCAACTTCACCTGCAAAGCTGCTGCTGACCTGATGCCCATGAGACCGTGGGCTCTGCCATAGTACTTCATCCTGAAGCAAGGGTCTACGAATGTTGTCAACACATGCTTGTCGGTCAACAGCTTTGTGTATTTCTCAAGCTTTTCCAGGGCATTCTCAAACCCCGGCAGCAACTGTGTCAGCAGCTTCTCCTTTGCGTCGAGCTTGCACGCCACTCCTCGGCTTCTACTCTTTGCCACTGCTGCTTTTGCTTTGACCTGCCTGCCTGACAGCTTGTCAAACATGGACTCAAAGAATGGAATCACAAGGTTGAAATTAGGGTACTTACTTCAGTTGCATCATCATTATAATTCTTGAAGGGCTTTAGAATGAGGGTCATGAGGGCAATCAGAGTCCACCCATCAGACGTCAGTTTAAGGGCTTCACCATCCCGACCATAGCCGTCAAGCCCGCTGGGAAGAATAGGTTTCACGTGCAGCACATGCTGCATCATGTTCAAAGTCAAGTTCCATCTTGTCTCCTTGTCGAGATGGAGTGACTGGTAAGTGAGTCCTTCAGCAGCAATGCAGTTGACAAGTGACTGCTCACGTGATGTGGATTGTGTAACAAACACTCTGATGCTACATGCAGATGCGATGACTTCGGCAACAAAATCGAGGTTCATGAGATCATTCACGACAAGATTCATGATGAGGCCAAGGCATCTGATATGCACGGCCTTCTCAAAGGAACAGTCTGCAGCTGGGGCGATGAACTTTTCTATCATTCCATCATTGGTGCTCTTGTTGTCCACAATCAGGTAGAAGATGCGGTCCCACAAGCCCCAAGAATTCAAATCCGTAGAGAACACCTCAAACATCCTCACAGCAGAAGACAACACAATGCATCTCACCAGTCAAGACTTTGCAGAATTTGTGACTACAACGTGAAACGAGAGAGGTCATCTGACAACCAGCAGCGGGTCTTCGGCGATGAATTCAGCGATAGAGGAGGAGAACGTGCCTATGTACATGAACCCTGAAGCAGCAGCAAACGTTGGCGTGGTAGGCTATGTGGAAACCTGATCAACCCCTACGGCTCCAATAACCAACCCGGTTGTGGATCCAACGGTGGTTAGCCAGCCGTCCCTACGGACAGCCTCAACGTCGATAGCAGGAATGAAAGGTTGCACTGGACGACAAGCACGAATCAACCAAGAATTGGGAAACCAAATCTCCACACTCGAGGAGATGAATAACCATGTGCTCCAAAAACTGAACATCACAATGGAGGCTCTTTGCAACGCAAGTGCATGGGAGGTGGTACTTGTCGAGAAAAATACCCAACTCTCGAGCGAACCCAAGATTCGCCTGGCCCCTCCCAAAGCATTCAATCCGGATAATTCCAAGGAACCGACGGTTTGGATGTGGCTGACGAGTTTGGATGTGTACTGCACCACTGTTGGATCAACAAAAATCAAAAGAAAAGTGACCTCACGGCTGCACTTTTGCGTGGCACGGCACAAAGTTGGTGGTCTGATCTAAAGGCCATCCAACAGCAGCAAGAGACCGATGGGGCCCCATCAACGGCCAACGGCGCCCGTCACATATTGCCCACCACAAGCGTTCTACCCTTGAAGCATATCAACCCACAATGGCAAGACGTGCTGACGCGACCAACCAACTGGAACGAGTTATCGCGCACAATGCTTGCACAACTTGGACAACTAAACGAGAAGTCCAACGCTCGGTACAAGCTCCATTGTCTCCTTCAGCAGTCCAGCGTGGCAGAGTACATGTAGAGATTCCGTGAGTTCATCAGTGGTGTAGACATCACCCTCAACAAGCTCTGCTTTCAGTGTAACAACGTCCTCAAATGAGACATCAGGAAAACGATCACAATTTTTGGCATCCAAAAGGACTTACCGCAGATGATTGTAGCAACTGAAAAGATCGACAACGCCGAGTACAATGCTCGGATCCAGGAATCCTACGGCTGGCAACCTCCCAACTACAATCATCATGGGAACAGAAATCGTGCAAGTACTCACCATCCACTTCCATCGAAGTCGAAGAATCTCATGGCGAACTTCCATCGGAGTCGAAGAGTCTCATGGGGACTCTTTGACTCCGATGGAAGTGGATGGTGCCAACCAGAGAGACACGCACACCTGCTACAACTGCAAAAGTATCGGGCATATCGCTCGCAATTGGCGAAGCAATCAACATGCCAAAAAGCAGGGAATTCGCAAAGAAATGAGTCGGGAAACGACAAACGGCCAGAGTGAAAGGTGCGACTCTTATCCATGAGGAGCAATCTGTGCCAAACGATCACCCATCTGAATGGCCTATGACGTTGCATAGGGTTTGTAAGATCATAAAGTCCAGCAAGGGGTACGAGGAAAACAAACTGACGATATTGTTAAAAGTGTAACCCCGAGGTTGCAAGAGTCGTAGAAGGGTACCGGCAGTATTAGATGGAGGAGCTTCTCACACTTTTGTAAGTAGTGACATGGTTCGCAGACTGGGTTTGCAGACCAAAGAGGGTTGTTTTAAGGGAAAACCATCAACGGGAGATTGCAAACACAGAGACTCTGAGAAACACTATGACTACAAGTGGAAGATCTGTGGGATGTAACTCCTTGGAGGTCATGTCAAATGAGTGACCAAAAAATCATTCTTGAACAAGATTTCCTGTACCGGCACAATTTATAAGTTGACTGGAACAGCGGCAACATCTACGTGGAAATCGACGGCGCCAATCGACAGTTTTTGTGCATGGGGCAGAAGACGATAGCGGAAGCACCAGAGGTGGAAATAGCAGAGGAAGCCATAGCGAATAAGAAGTGACAACTTATGTAGCCGATATCACTCAACGTGGCCAAGTATTGCATACGACAAGGAGCTCACGCATGGCTTGTGCATTTTGAGCAAATGGAGGAAGCGGAAGTGGCAACAGCTGACTCATCAGCCCCATTAGCCTCATCAGCCTCATCGGCCTCATTGGTCTCATCCGCATCAACAAAGTCCGTGATGATACCAAAAGAGTTCGCACCTCTCATTCAAGAGTTTCCAGGCGTATTTCGTGATGAATTCCCAAAAACCCTACCGCCTCAATGCGACATCGACCATCACATCAAACTGAAACCGGACAGCCAATCCACAAATCGAGGGGCCTATCCAAAAAGCGATCACGAGCTGACCGAGCTCAAAAATCTCCTCGACGAGGTGCTCGGTCAGGGGTTTTTCCGTCCATCCATGTCACCATATGCCGCACCATTACAATTGTGAAGAAGAAAACTGGTGAGATGTGGACGTGCATGGACTATCAGACATTGAAGAATGCTACCATTAAGAACAGCTACCCTCTTCCATGACCTGAAAAACTTTCCAACCAACTCCGAGGGGCTCTACGCAACAGTTATAACCATATCCGCATGGCAGACGCCGACATTGAGAAGATTACGTTCTGAACATGTTACGATGATTTCAAGTTCCCGGTCATGTCATTTGGATGTAAGAATGCCCTGACAAAAGTCATGGTGGTGATGAACAACGTTTTCTGCCTGTACGTTGACGATTTTGTCATGGTATACCTCAATGACATCCTCATGTACATCCGCACTCCGGAGGAGCACGATGGACATCTCCAAAAAGTACTTGATATTCTACAAAAGAGAACTTTTTTGGAGTACGACTTCGGTCACCGTTCGATCGATTTTTATGTCACGTCATCAACGGCGGACGGATGACCATGGATCTGAAAAAAGTGGCAGCAGTCGATGATTGGCCGAGACCGACCAATGTCCGATATGTTCAATTTTTTCTCGACTTCTGCAATTAATACCAGAGCTTCATACAAGATTACGCCTTGGTGTCAGCACCTCTCTCTGACCTCACGTGAAAAGGAAACGAGTGGCGGTGGGGAGACAGCAAACAAGAAGCGTTCACCACTTTGCAAAACGCTCTGACCTTGGCGCCAGCCCTAGTATTGGCCAATCCAACAATTGACTAAGTCATGGCTATGGACGCCTGAGATCGATCCATCGGCATGGTCCTCATGCAAGATCACAGCAATGGAGAGGAACCGATTGCATACATGTCACAAAAACTGTGAGGACCGGAACTCAACTACGTCGTAAACGAGAAAGAGATGCTAGCGGTTGTACATGAATGAGAGAATTGGTGGTGCTATCTTGAATGCCGCCGATGCATCGTACGCACCAACCATCATGGGCTGAAATGTTGGAAGACGTAGCCGAACCTCAGTCGATGTCAAACCCGATGGATGGAGTTCCTCGAATCTCGGTTGGACTACGATATCGAGTACCGGCTAGACAAAACCAACCCAGTAGATGTGATTAGCCACTGACTACATTTGATGACTGAGGCAGCAATGTTATAGCTACAACAAGGTTTGAATCTCAAGGAGTTATTCACATGAGGCTACAACTAGCATGGCGGATATGAGAAGGCAAAGTTCTGGTACGAAATACCCTATTGGCAGTGACGATTCACTCGCCAGGTGGTCGTTCCCCCGAACGATGGACTCCACCACATGCTGCTTGAAGAATGCCACGACACCATTCCAGGTGGACATTTTGATGAAGACAAGATGTTGAAGAAGCAAGTGAAACACTACAGGTGGGACAAGATGCAATCAGGCGTGGCAAACTTCTGCAAGTCCTGTGACGCATGTCAGCGACCAAAATCCCATCGCATGAGGCCATCCGGACTTCTGCAGCCACTCTCCATTCTGACAGAACTGTGGTCTGACATCTCCATGGACTTTGTCATGGGATTACAAGTCACACCCGAGGGATATGACGCAATCCTTGTGGCTTTCAACAGGTTTTCCAAGATGTCTCGCTTTATTCTAACAACGACTTCCACCACCATCAAAGGAAAAGTACAGCTAAACAACATCAAATGGCTAAACGATGTGTCGAGAACCATCACAAGCAACATGGACAGTTGATTGACCAGCCATTCTTGGCGCGAGTCGATTACTTGCTACGGCTGTTGGATCGACCTTTCAACGGCATTCCAACCCCAAACCAACGGCCAAACCGAGCGGACCAATCAGGCGCTCAAACAACTCCTCCGAAAACGATGTGAACCTCACAGGACAGATTGGGCACAATAACTCCCGACAACAAAAATCACGTCAATTTGACAATCTCCACTGCAACAAGAAAAACTCCATTTGAAGTTGTGTATAGCAAACTTCCCGCCACACCAGCTAGACTACACGACAAGAGCAATGTCCCCGCGGTTTTGTCCACTGTCGCGACTTCTCCACCATCTGGGAAGAAACACGGCAAACACTCGCGAAGACACAAACGACGATGAAACGAGCAGCTGACCGATATCGCAGTAACGACGTGTTCGATGTAGGTGACAAAGTTTTCCTCAGTTTGGCAAACATCAAACTCCACGGAGTCGACTGTTCCAAGCTCAATACCCGATGGTTGGGCCTGTTTGAGATTGAGCGCATGCAAACCCCTGTGGTCGCGCGACTCAAACTCCCCAACACTATGCGACTTCATCCGATGCTCCATATCAATAGACTCAAGCACTACCGAGACCCCGGAGAGAACTTCCAGGCTGAGATGTACCTCCACCGCCTCCTATACAAGTGGTCCAGGACATAGAGTATGTCATCAAGGACATCCTCAGCCATCGGCGATGTGGCAAAACGATAGAACATCCTTTCAAGTGGAACGGCTATGACGCTGTGCATAACAGCTGGGAACCATACGACAAACTCAGCAATGTTGATCATTTGATCGATGGATACTATCACCGCGACCTGGCCACATCTATATGCATTTCGGGACGTCGCGGCTGAAAGGGGGGGAAGTGTTACGCACCAGACGTACACGAGTCCCTACTCTTTTCAAGTGGGCATTCTTGTCATTACAAAAATAGCGCACCGCACGTTGAGACCCCAATTTTCACTCCGACGGTGGAGGGCAATTGGGCCAAGTGCCCTCGTCCTGAGGCGAACCTTCTCGCACGTTCTGAAAATTTCCACCACTTTCGAAAATCAACGACAGAAGTTTCACGACCTCTTGGTCGACTTCTTGACACATTGAGATCAAGATTTAACAAGATGCATCTCACATATTCACCGTCGATATTTGAAGCCCCCAAATTCCATTGCGGAGCTTCTCGATCCGACCACTCATGACTCGACTCCACAAGCATCGCTCAACGATCGACCCAACAACCTTGACTACGTCTCATTTGCAACTCGACACGTGTGTACATGTGTTCGATCATTTCCACACTTTTCATCTAAGTACACTCACTCCTTATTATGAATTACTCAAGAGTCCCCAATTCTTGAACGTGTTCTGCCTTGCAACTTCTACCTGTTCACCATTTACGCTCCATTCGGCATAACTAGCGAGGGCAGGTAGCCGAATTACCCTTGATCGTTGGAGCAAAAGTCGAGTTCTCGGCACGTGGTGGCCTATTTGTGTAATGACATAAACGCCCACTCGAAGAGTTTAGGGACTTGTGTATGTCTGGTACGTTGTTACGTACTGGACGTACACGAGTCCCTAATCATACTGAGTGGATGTTTCTGTCAATATTCAAATAGCACACCATGTGACAAGACCCCAATTTTCACTTTGACGGTCGAGGGAAATTTGGCAAATTGCCCTCGTCCTCCGGTGAACGTTCTTGCACCTTGTGACAACTTCGACCACCTTCGAGAACTGGAAAAAGTATCACGACCTTTCGGAGGATTTCTTGACGCATCTAGATGTATTAAGATTTATAAGGATGCATCTCACATCTTCGCCATCGATATTCAAAGCCCCCCGATTCCTAGGCGGAGCTTCTCCATTTGACCATTCACGACGTGACTCCACACGTGTCACTCGACGATGGACCCAATGACCCTGACTATGGAGGCTCTTCCCAATGCAAGTACACATGAGGCGGATCTTGTTGAGAGAAACACCCAACTCTCGAGCAAACCTAAGATTCAGCTGGCCCCACCAGAACCGTTCAATCCTGTAAATTCCAAGGGACCGATGGTTCATATGTGAATGATGAGTCTGGAGGTGTACTTTGCTGCTGTTGGGGTAAATAGTGGTTAAAAAAGGTTGACCTTACAGCCGAGCTTTTGTGTGGCACAACATGAAGTTGGTGGTTTGATCTAAAAGGCCATCCAATGGTAGAAGGAGACCAGCGAGGCCTCATCAACAGCCAACGGCGTCCATCTCATATCGCCGATCGTAGGCGTTCTACACTTGGAGCAAGTGGACCCGCAATGGCAAGACGCGCTGACGCCACCAACCAACTGGAATGAGTTATTGTACACAATGCTCACACGATTTGGACAATTGAAAGAGAAATCCAACTCTCGGTTCAAAATCCAGCGTCTCCATTAGCAGTTTAGCGTGGGAGAGTACACGCATACACTCCGCAAGATCATTAGCGGTGCACATATCGCCCCAGAAAAGCTCTGCTTTCACTACAACAAAAGCGTCAAACGAGACATTCAATCACCATTATTGACATCCAAAACAACTTATCGTGGATGATTGTAGCATCAGAAAGGATCAACAGCACAGAATACAACGCTCCGATCCAGGAATCCTATGGCTGGCGACCTCCCAACCACAATGATTATGGGAACAAATAAAGCCGGTCGGGGGACTCCTTGACTATGATGGAAGTGGACGTCATCAACCACAGAGACACGCGCACCTGCTACAATTGTGGAAAAATTGGGCATATCACTTGCAATTGCCGAAGCAAACAGTAGGCCATAAGGGTGGGAAGTTGCAGAAAAATGAGTCGGAAAACGACAAAGGACAGGAGTGAAAGGCGTGACTCTTGTCCATGAGGACCGATCTGCACAAAACAATCGCCCATCTGAATAGCCTATGACACTGCATAGGCTCTTTGAGATCACAAAGTTTGACGAGGGATAAGAGGAGAACCAACTGGCGATGCTGTAAAACGTATAACCCAAGGACGCAAAACAGTACCGGCACTATTGGATGGAGGGACTTCTTGCAGTTTTGTAAGCGGCAACATGGTTCGCAAACTGGGTTTGCAAACCGAACCTGGGGTGATTGATAGAAAAGACCGTCAACAGAAGATTGCACATATGGAGACTCTGAGAACCACTACAACTACAAGTGGGAGATATGGGAGATGTAACGGTCTAGAGATCATGTCCAATGAGTGACCACAAAGTCGTTCACGAATGAGATTTCCTGTACCGGCACAATCTACAGGTTGACTGGAACAGCTGCGATGTATACATGGAAATTGATGACACCAAGCAACAACTTTCGTGTGTGGGGTGTAAGACGACAGCAAAAGCAACATAGGCATAAGTAGCAGAGGAAGCCGCAGCCACCAAGAAGCGACAACCCGTGCACCCGATACCACTTAAGATGGCCAAGTACTACATACGACGAGCAGGTTAAGCGTGGCTTGTACATTTCGAGCCAATGGATGAAGTGGAAGTGGTAGTAGCTGACTTATCGACCTCATCAGCCTCATCGGCCTCATCGGCCTCATTGACATCAACAAAGTTTGCAATGGTACTTGAAGAGTTTGCACTTCTCATCCAAGAGTTTGCAGACGTCTTCCGAGGCAAAATCCCCAAAACTCTACGACCTGAACTTGACATCAACCATCGCATCAAACTGAAACCGGGCAGCCGGTCCACAATTTGAGGGGCCTATCGGATGAGCGATGGAGCTGACCGAGCTCAGCGAGATACTCGGTCAAGGGCTCATCCATCCATCCATCCACGTCAACATACACCAGACTAGTACTATTCGTGAAAACGAAAATGGGCCAAAATGCGGATGTAGGTGGACTACCTGACGTTGAACGACACTACCATCAAGAACCGATACCCTCTTCATCGAGCCGATGAACATTTTGACCAACTTCGAGGGGCTCAATTTTTCACCAAAATCGACCTACCTTGCGGTTATCACCTTATCCGCATGACAGACACCGACATCGAGAAGTCGGCATCCTGAATACATTATGGGCATTTCAAGTTCACAGTCATGCCGTTTGGACTTACGAATGTCCGGGCAACGTTCATGGTGGAAACGAACAGCATATTCTGTCCGTACCTTGATGATTTTTTTTGGTTTACATCGACAACATCCTGGTGTACACCCACATTCCTGAGGAGCACAATGGACATCTCCAAACATTTCTCAAAGTTTTACAAAGAGAGAAGTTTTTCTGAAAACTCTCTAAGTGCAAATTTGGTTGCCGTTCAATCAATTTTTTGGGTTACATCATCAATGGCGGACGGATCACGATGGATAACAAAAAAGGAAGCAAGCGATGATTGGCCGACGCCGACCAACGTTCAAGATGTTCAAGTTTTTCTTGGCTTCTGCAAGTGCTACCGGCGCTTCTTACTGGATTATACCCAAATGTCACGGCCTTTCTCCGACCTCACTAAAAACGAAAGTGAGTGGCGGTGGGAAGACAACAAACAAGAAGTATTCATCGCTTTGTGGAACGCTCTGATCTTAGCGCTTGCCTTACGATTGGCAGATCCGACGGTCGACTACGCCATGGCTACGGAGGCCTCAGATCGGGCCATCGGTGCGGATCTCTTGCAAGATCACGGCAACGGAGAGCAACCGGTTGCATACATGTGAAAAAAACTGCGAGGACCGGTATTCAACTATGCCCTTCATGAGAAGGAGATGGTGGCGGTCGTACATGCATTGAAGACATGGCAATGCTATCTTGAATGCTGCCAATGCATCGTATGCACCGACCATAATGCGCTTAGGTATTTGAAGACTCAGCGAAACCTCAGTCGATGTCAAACCCCATGGATGGAGTTCCTTGAATGAAGGTTGGACTATGATATCGAGTACTAGCCAGGCAAACCAACCCAGAAGATGCGCTCAACCATCGTCTAGAACTGATGGCTGAGGCGACAACACTATAGCTGCAGCGAGATCCGTATCCCGAGCAGTTGTTCACACAAGGCTACAACTAGCATGGCGGATATGACAAGGTGAAGTTCTGCTATGACGCACCCTATTGGTGGCAAGAATTCACTTGCCAGGTGGTCGTTCCCCCGAATGATGAATTCCACCACATGCTACTCAAAGAATGCAACGACACTGGTCCAAGTGGGCATTTTGGAGAAGACAAGATGCTCAAGAAGCTGGAAAAACACTACCTGTAGGACAAGATGCAATCCGATGTGGCCAACTTCTACAAATCCTGCGACACATGTCAGTGACAAAAATCCCGTCGCACAAGGCCATCCAGACTTCTGCAGTTGCTCCCCATTCCGACGGAACCGTGGACTGACATCTCCATGAACTTTGCCACGCGACCACCGCTAGCGCCGAAAGAAAAGCATGGTTATTTATAAACAACATCCTACGGCTACATGGCGTGCCGAGAACCATCACAAGCGTAGAGATGACTGATTTACTAGCCGTCTTGGCGCGAACTGAGGACTCGCTATGGCAGTCGGATCCAGCTTTCACCGGAGTTTCACACTCAACCTGATGGCCAAATCGAGCTGACCAATCAGACGCTCGAACAAATTCTCTGATTACCCTGCCAACCTCATGGGACGGATTGGGGACAAAAACTTCCGACCACCAAAATGGCATATAATTTGGCAATCTCTACCACAACAAGTAAAACTCCGTTGAGGTGGAGTTTGGCAAACTTCCCGCAACACCACTTGGAATACACAGCCAGAGCAACATTTTTGTAGTTGATGTCTTATGCCGCGACTTCTCCACCATCAAGGAAAAAGCACGGGAAACATGACGAGGACAACCGACGATGAAACGAGCAGCTGACCGACATCATAGTGACAATGTGTTCTCCTCAGTTTGGAAAAGCTCAAACTCCACGGAGCCGGCTGCTTGAAGCTCAAACTGTGATGGTTGGGCCCGTTTGGGATTGAGCGCATGTAAACCCCTGTGGTCGTGAAACTCAAACTCAGGGATCATGTATTCCATATTAGCGGATTGAAGCGCTACCGAGACCTTGGAAAGAACTTCCCTGGCATGGATGTACCTCCATCTTCTCTTGTACCAGAGGACAAGGACAACGAGTACATCATTGTGGATATCCTTGGCCATTGATGACGTGGCAAAAAAGATACAATATCTTGTCAAGTGGTACGGCTACTGTTTATTCTGCGGCTTCCACCCGTCATGAGCGATGACCATTGTGATTGCCCCTTTAACCCATACTGGTGGTATGGAGCAGCCGTACTGGAGAGCACGATGACATGATGCCTGATGCGGATGCAGCTCGCACAAGAGCACCAACGAGTGGTGCTTCCATGCACCAGAAGCTGCCAGACAGCTGCCACAACATCCCGTGTGCTTGCCGGGGTCGTTTGCAGTTTTTCTACAGACGCTAGAGCTTCCTCGGTGGAGTGGCTCTTCAGCTCGATTTGCATGTTTTGCATTGCCTGTCCTCCGATTGATGCCAAACTTGTGTGTGTGATCAGTTGTAGCTTCCGGCTGAAGATTTTGCATCTCTTGGTTTAGGCGGTTATGCGTTTGGATACATGTGCACAGGTTTATGGTGAAAACAGTGGTTTGGGGCCGGTTATTAGGACAAATTGACATTGTCGCGTACGTCACCCGTCGTGCACAGCGGCAGCTATTTATGTTCTATGCTTGTCAATTGTCATTCTATCCCTGCATGTGTTTTACTTATGGAAGCACATTTGACACTCTGTTTGTGTCGCCTAGTCAAACCCTTGTCGTTTCGCGTCCAACCTGTGTTCACACTACAAGCTGACTGAGCATTGACGCCCAGTTAGTGGCAATTGTACCAGGATGCTTCCTGGTAGTTACATTTTTGTATCAGAGCAAATGAGCCACAGCTTGTTGTACTGTACTGCAGAGATGGAGCATCATCAATAGTAGTGAGTGGCAGCAGCGGCGGCCACCCATAGCAACAACAACAGGAAAGACACACCACGACTACATTACAACGCAACGGTGGAGGCGGCGGAGACAACAGCGGCAGCCACGAGAAACAACAAAAACAACAACAACAACCGTAGCAACAGCACCGGCAGGAAGCACTTGTAGCACTAGCAGCTATGGGTAGCAATCGAAGTAGCAGAAGGAGTAGGAGCAGCTGTAGCAGCAACATCGGAGGGCAACAGCCACACTATCAGCTGCAGCAGTAGAGAGAATGGCAAGCAGTTGCAGTACTAGTGACGAAGGGCAGTAGCCTCAGCAGCAAGTGCAGTAGCACCGGCGGTTGCAAGCAGCTACAGCTGCGGCGGTGTCGAGCAGCTGCAGTAGTAGCGGTGGAGGGCAACAGTCACACTAGCAACCATAGCAGTAGCGTTAATGGCGAGCAGCTACAGTAGTAGCAGCGGAGGGCAGCAGCCTCCGTAGTAGCCGTAGTCGCAGCGGCGGCTGCAAGTAGCTAGAGCAGTAGTGGCGGCAAGAAGCAACCAGCAGCAGTAGCAGCAACGACACCACACAAGAGTTGTGGTAGCAACAGTAGTAGCAGCAGCAGTGGAGGCGAGCTGCTGCACCCACATGCGTAGAGTAGTAATAGGAATAGCAGCGACGACGGCTCTGGGCAGCCACAGCAGCACCGCATGATAACAGTAGTAGCAGCCGCGACGTCAGTGAGCAGTTGCAGCGCGCGGCCATAATTGCTCACGCTCGTAGTAGCAGTAGCAATAGCGCGCGCAGCAGTGGCAGCCGCGGTGGCAGCAGCCACTGTTACTGCTTGCTTGCAGCTCGGAGCTGCCTATAGCTTGGCGCTGCAAGACGAGCTCGTCCACAGGCGAGCTCGCCGGACGGCTTTTTTTGGGTTACATAGTAACCCTATTACAATCGCTTCGCGTGCCAAACGACGCTGAAGAAAATCGTGATTGGTGGATCGGTCATTTTCCTGACATATCCACCAATCAGGATGCGAAAAAGTGTCGGACTCTATGCCCCCCCACGTCCGCGGACGCGTAGCTCATGTCGGCCCACGGAGAAAAAATCACGGACATCGACCTAGATGTCCGGACAGACCCCGGATAGTACGGAATGACCAGTCCGACGCCAAGACAAATGGGTAAGGACTGTACGTTTGGTTGGGTCCAGCCCCTCGAGTCCACAGGCGAGCAGAATTTAATGTTGTTTTTTCCCCTCTATGTCGCTCCTTCTTGGCCTCGCCCTGTCCTGTTTCACGGAACCGGTCGTCATGGCAAACTCTTTAGACTCGTGAACCCGGCTTCAAACAAGGTTAACATGCAAATGGAAGAAAAGAAATTCAACCAACATTATAAAAGAAGGTAAATGAATTAAATTATGCCTATAATAACTTCATATTATTTCTTATAACATAAGGAAACATCCTAAATTCATACAAACTTGTCGAATATAATTTTATTGGTTCATAACAGACGTGTGAAACTAGCATGTTCACAATAAAAGAAAATATTCATCTCATATAAATTAATTCATCATCATATAGAACCGTATTCATATAAAATACCAAGAAGAAATGCCTTTAGAGGTTTTTCTTCAATATGTTGGTGAATTGCTACACATAGTAGTGTATCGTCAAGCGCATTCGGTCGATTTTTTATATATTTTTTCGCTTTCACATCCACACAAGCTGGAATAAATCCAGCATAGCTTTAGTTAATTTAGGAAGAGTTCACCCAAACCATACACAATGTTTAAGAGCACACATGGGCAAACCAAAAAAAATAGTTTGAACAAATGCGAGTGACAGTTTGGCAGTCCATTTACAACCCATTTTGGCTTCCACGGACGAGGTAAATTCTCATGGCAAACCTTCCATTATGTGGTCCAGATTGCGGGCAATTATTTAGCCTCTTAAGAGATACTAATATGAATACTGTTTGCTCAGTTACTATGTAACCCTATGCACGCTTTGCGTGCAACACCTGCCTCTTGTTTTTCTTTTTTTTGGTGGCTTAGACAGCCTTAGAGGTGAGGGAACCTATGCTGCACCCTTGGAGTCCGGCAAGACCCCTCTGGCGAAAACTTTCAGTCAAAAGACTGTGCCTTATGTGACGAGTCACACCAGTTTAGGTACCCACGTAGCACCCAGTCCTACGTGGATTATGTGGGAGTCCCACCCACTAACCCTCACCCCTAAAGGTACCTTCGCCACGGGTCGTAACCCTATGACATGGGGGTTCAAAGCCAGCTTTTACACTAAGCTTTGAAGTACCCGTCCCCCCGAGTTATTAGATTTGTTGACCCAGATGTTTTTCAGTGTAGGATGGACTGCGAGGTAATGTGGTTGTAGTTTTCTGTCAATTCGACACGTGTTTGGTCGGTGATTGAGTTGTTGGATCATGATGAATATTTTTTTCTGGTCTTGCTTCTGGTGGAGTCTCAGTACATGCAGGTTTATTTGTTCCTCGAATGGCTTAATTATTGTTTTTGCTAATGAATTTGTAGGATTTCTGAGAGGTTTCTTGGTTTGTAGGGAGATTTGACATCTGTATGACCAAATCTTTCGGAACGTTATTGATTGGAGAGTTTTCCACCACTGGAAGAGCGAGTGTTGATCATGGAAGATGAAGTTAGTGTTTGAAGGTCTTCCACACATGAGATGGAAACTCTCTTGTAGTTTTACTGAGATGTGACAGATTTTTGGACATTGTTCGAAAGCATGTGTGATGGTTTCTTTGAGGAGATTGCAAAGTGGGCATAGAACTTCGAATGGTGGAGGGAAGAAACGTAGACGTATTCGGACTTGGATGCTTCTAAGTATTGTTTTGGCAGTAATGTCTTTTTGTTTTGTGGTTAGAGCTGGGGAGTGAAGTAAGTTTTGGAGGGATGTTTTAGGAAAGGGTGGAGCCCCGTCGCCTTTCCATTTATCCTGATATGTGACCTCCATTGTGTGTCTTTTGATCAGTGTGACCAGTTAAAATACATTGACGGACTCGAACAAGCATCGGCTTTTTTTTCTAGTCACATTCGAGCCAGGAAAAAGGCAACAACAATATCAGCGCTCAAAGATCACTCCGGAACAGTCACAACCAACCCACAAGACATCGCCCAGATCATCATGAACTTCTACAAAACCCTTTTTCAGCAACCGTCGCCACCCAGAGCTCGCCGGTCAACGAGCTCGCCGGCCGGCAAGCTCGCCGAGCGAGCTCGCTTGATTAGCGAGCTCCTCGAGCGAGCGAGCTTGCTTGATGACCTTGCTCGAAGTGAGGTTTGAGTTTGCACACAAAAAAAGGGAAGGGTGAGAGGACAGGGGGAGGTCCTCAAATGGGACACCCCACAATAATCCCAAAAGGGGCACCCAAGGTGGTGGCAACTGGAAAAAAGGAAAATAAAAGTAAATAAATAAAAGAGGAGAGGAAAAACCCGTTCATCAGTGGTTTACTCAAGAAGAACCCTAGAAGGGGCACCCGAGGAGATGAGACTTCAACAAAAATGGAGGGGGAGAAAAGGGAGAGTGCAAGAGCAGTTGTTAAAGTCCCAGCTGTAGCAAAGGTGGCTTGAGGCCACAGGCGTCAGCTGACAACAGCAAACGGAGAAGCTGTAGTAGTTGCAGCAGTAGCGGCACGAGTAGCACAAGCGCCTATAGGAAGTGTGGCGAGAACCACCGCCATCGGCGTTGACAGCGGCCGTAGGCAGCAGCAACAGTAGCAGTAGCACCAAAGGCAACTTGAGGTCGCACATTGCGTTTGCTGCGTCATGGTAGCCTAACAATCACGAAGCAATCACACAGTAGCACACCACCAGCATGGTGATGGCTGTCCTCGTGATGGCATCGCAGCACGTCTCAGAGACTATGCTTCGATCTCTCACCTCCCCTTGTGGCCTTGTGCCAGCGGGAGCGAGTGCCCGGCTACGAAGATGAGCACACTGGCGTGGCAAGGAGCGCAGTTGGCGTTGTGGTTGGTGCCGACTCTGCATACATGGCAGGCGCCGCATCCACAGTGGCAGTTGCAGCCGTGGCATACGCCTCAGGCGTCTAACGACCTTACCTTCTACTATTGTGGGGATCATAACCATGGCTCGCGCCAGTTTCACCAATTCCCTGCCAGGTGGCGACCACCCTGAATACAGTTCGTCCTTTCTTCTTCACCATCCGACTCAGAGACGTCAGGCGATACCGTGGCAACCCTCAATGGAGTTATGGCGTTGTTGTTCGCCAAGCTCCAAGGTCTAAAGCGCATGGTGCAACCGCTCACAGATCATGTGGTCTGTGAGCGGGCCGTTGCCACCATGCCGCTTCAGGCACCCGCATCTTCCTCCTCGCGATCCTCATCTCCATCAGTGTCATCACCTAACGATACCATGGCTCCCGACCTTACCTCCACATCTGATGCCCTCGGCTTTGTGCTAAAGTCAGTTGGAGTCATCCCGACCTTTGACTCCTTTGCTTCTGTGGTAGTCCCTTCACCTCATTGTCGTCACACTCGCACTCGGCACAGATAGCAGCGGATGGCATGTTTTTGTGAGACGTGCCCAGGAGGTAGCAAAAGTTGCAGCAGTGGCAGACGTAACCGCATAGCTGACTCTCTTGTCCCCAGTCACAAAGTTGGTGCGGTACCCCTTCGCAGCTTCTATCGGTGCGTCAGTCGAGTGGGTGATGGAGTGTCCGCCGATGACCACCAAAGAGTGTAGGAGGGATGCGATGGATGATGATGCAGGACAGGGCACTCTCAGTGAGGACAAGATATCTGAGGAGTGGTCCGACGTGGAGTCAACGACGGACGAGTGGTCCGACGCCGAGTTGGAGGCAGACGTAGAGATGGAGATGGAGATTGAGACTACAATTGACGTAGTAGAGACCACGACCATAGAGGTAGGTGTGCCAACAGCACTGGATGGGGGATTAGTAGCAGTGGCGGTGACAACCGACACATGTGGAGCAGACGTCGAGGTAGTGGGCGTGTCGGTAGCCATTGACGTCATGATAGTAGCAATAGTTGTAGTCACTGCTACTGATGGGACGTTGGCAGTGGAAGCCCTTGTTGGTGTAGACACCATGATAGTCGTCGCTCTTGTAGTAGCCGGTACAACCTCGGCAGAGGTTGATGCTCCCTCAGCCACAGCATCAGTCATTGCAAGTACACATGCGGAGGGGGATTCCAAAGAGGCAACAGAATGCGATGTTGCTAGTACTTCTGCTATGGTCGGTGCCATTGCGGTAGCTGTCTGTGGAGGTGTAGTCATCGCAGAGGACGCAGCTTGAGCACTAGCTGATGCATCAGTAGCCAAGCGGGCCCCTATGCTCGAACGTTTGTACTCTACCCTTTTCGACCAAGAGGATGCAATGGCACGTGCAGACAGGCACCTACAGGACCTCATGCTTGAGCTTCGTAAAACGAGCACATGTTAGAGCACCATAGACGCCACTATTCATTTGGTAGTGGTAGTAGACGTCGAGGATGTGTACACGCGTCTTGAGGCTGCTGAGTGGACGTTCAACGGTGTAGTATGGAGGCGGTCGGACTTGCGCCGACAGTTGGAGGAGGCGATATCAGTGGATACGTCAGTAGCGGTGACTCGTGCAGGAGCTACGTTACCATGGTTTCCACTGCTGACAACCAAGTGGAGGTTGTGTCCGCGGCATGTGATGACCCTGTATTAGTCATCCCTATAGGTACACCTATCGTGGAGGATGAAAAGCAAGCGGCGGACCTCATGCTCATAGCTGCCCTTACTACATCGCTCACACCGTGATGTTTCCAGCCGACGAAACAACTACACTCATCTAAGCTGCAGTTTCTATACCAGAGTGCCTGAGCTCCCTGGTCGACGAGCAGAAGGCAGTTGTGGCTCAAGCGGAGGCGCACGTGCACAGTATCACGGCCAAGATCTGGGAGGCCAGAAACCGTTGTTACACTACAGATGTTCCAGCACAAGGGGCTGCTGAGGAGTGCTGAGAGGATGTGCACACACGTCTTGAGGTAGCTTAGTGGTCTCCACAAGATGCACATCAGCAACAGGCGGACGTTCAACAGCAGGTGGAAGTTTGGCTGTGCACCAGGGGTTCAGTGGAGCCCTAGGAAGTACGGGCTCCTGATGATGGCGATGACACCACACAGGCAGATGCAAGGACATATGCCGACGTCCGGCCTGCAGTCAAAGGCCGTGTGATAGGTGTGTCAGCAGCAACCGGTGCCTCCATAGCAGCACCTCCTAGAGATGCAAGCACTGGAGATGTCAACGCATTGTGTGGTGTTGACGCATTACCAGCAGCTGATGGCCAGGCAACAGATGATCCGACAGCTAACATGCACGATGAGGTGGCGAGGCTACAGGAGGCCGTGGCTTGTGCTGAAGCACATGCAATCGAGGTCCACTGTCAGATTTGTTCCGCAACTGACTGTCTACATGCTGCAGATGGAGTAGGCCGCTTGGCAGCCGTAGGAGAGCTTGACGAGCTCTACACGCACCTCGACGCTACAGAGTCAGCATGGCGATGCGCGGCTTAGCAGCTGGCAGGCATACAATACGTGATGCAGTTGGAGGAGGCCCTCAACGTTGTACCACTCAGAGCAGCAGGTGACGACAATAGTGACGACTATGCGAGCAACGATGAAAATGACAGTGTCCACGATAATGTGGGGTGTGGCTACGAGCACGTTTGTCCCTTCAGCATCGTTATCACCCTTGTTGTTGTTATGCAGGTGTATGTGGCCATGGGGGAGTTGTGCTCCCTCCTAAGGGGGGATGTCATGCACAACTATCAACTTTGCTCATGATGTCAGCCTTTGGAGCCAAGGGGGACTGCTGGTGTGTGGGCTTTGGCCTAACACCCTTTTGAGGACAGCAAGGTTTGCTTGTGTCTGGCATGATACTCCAGTCGAGGTTACGCTGGTCGAGACCCATGCACCTGGTGACTTGTACCGGTGTAACGTGGAGACTCATTACCTCAATGTGTTATGTATACTCCATGCATGCGAGCAAGTGTGGTCGAGACCCAGACCCCGGAGACATGTTCGAGAGTCATGAGGAGACCGTGTTGCTTTGTACCTCTTGTGTGATGTTTAGCACATGGGTGTGTGATTTATGTCTTGCACGGTCCAGACCCGGGCACTTGGTGAGTTACACCACTGTCAAGAGGAGACCTTATATTGTCAGTGGTGTTTACGACAAAGAGTGAGTGTAGCCCCTCACTTGTCATTGTGGTGACGGCTGTGTGAGCCAGGGAGAGTGTTGATTTGTGTGGCTTCCACCCGTCACGAGCGACGACCATGGTGAATATCCGTATACCCCATACTAGTGGTATGGAGAAGTAGTTCTCGAGAGCACACCAACATGATTCGCAATGCGGACGCAGTTGGCGCCAGAGCACCAACAAGTGGTGGCTCCATGCATGCGCATTGTTGTGATGAGAGTTGTCCCTGCCTGTTTGTACAGCTTCTTGTGTCCACTCAGCCGTGTCCATATCGGGGCAGATACCTATTACGGATCCAGCTAACGCCGAAGCACCGACGGGTGGTGGCTCCACCCACCAGCAGCTGCCACATAGCTGCCAAGATGTCCCAGGTGCTTCCTGGGATGCTCTGCAACTCTTCTGTAATCGCTAGAGTTTTCTCGGTGGAATGAATTTTGAGCTCGAGTTCCATATTGTGCATTTTCTGTCCACTGATCAATGCCAGAGCTATGCGTGTGGCCATTCATAGCGTCTGACTTCAGATTTTGCACCTTTGGGTTCTAATGGTGTTCCGTTTGGATACCTGTGCACAGAGTTACGGCCAAAATCATGATTTTGGGCCAATTTCAGGACAAACTAACACTGCTATGTGAGTCACCCGCCATGCGCCGTGGCAGGTTTCTATGCTGTGTACTTGTCATTTGTCATCCCTCTCTGCATTACTAAGCTATTCAAGCTTATGAGACTTTGAGCGTCTCCCTTGCGTAACCCTTGCTGTTTCTTGCACCTCCTTGCTTGCTAGTGCGCCAGCTGACTAGACAGTGTCGCCAGATCAACAGGTTGTCTAGGAAGCTTCCAGTCAGCTGGCGCACTAGCAAGCAAGCAAATGCAAGACACAACAAGAGTGAGGCTAGAGAGACACGCAAAGTATCATAAGCTCCAATAGCTAAGTAACGCAAAGAGTTACCAAATGACAGATCAATAGCATTAATACCTACTGTGGCACACGGCTGCTGTCGCACGCGGCAGTGCAAGGTATGTCCTAAAACCGGCCTGAAAACATTGTTTTGGCTGTAACTCTACGCAGACATGTCAGAACGTTATGCCGTCTGAACCTAGACGTGCAAGATCTTGAGCCGGACGCTATGACTGGACATATGCATACATCCAGCATCAAACGGTAGAGACATAATGCAAAACATGAATATCCGGCACACGACAAGTCCACCGATGAAATCCTACAGGCTGGAAGAAAACTGCATAAGGTCTGAGACAGCATCCTGGACTCTACGGCGGTCATCCATCAGCTCCGAGTAGGTAGTCCATCACCAGACAACGCACCGACTCCACTGGGTTTGCATGAGGGATTTGCATGGGCATGGACACTGTCGAGTTATCACAGTAAACTGTACAGGTCGACGGAAACATCACAAATCACAACACTCCCCCATGACCCAATGGTACACATGTCCATAAGCATGTAGCATTGAAACGTCTGCAACAACGAGTGCACAAACAATCATGATACACTCACAGACACACCTCGCACTCAACCACTCTCAGGCAAGGGACGCAGCCCGAAAAACGAATGGCCACCTAAAACTTCCCACGAGCCAGTGCCTTTGTCAAGAAAATAGCACACTGCATGTAAGTGGCGACCCAGATGACGGAGATCACGTGTTGCTCCACCAGATCACACACAAAATGATGCTCCACCGCAATGTGCTTTGTACAAGCATTAAAAACACCAGAGTTCCCCGCAATTGCAAGAGCACTCTGGTTGTCCCAGCAAAGAACAATGCCAGGCACTAGCTGATCCAACTTAAGGAACAAGCACACTACCTCAGCAGCCCCTGCACCCAGAGCAACATACTCTGCCTTCGACGAGCTACATGTAATGTAGCTCTGCTTCCCGCTACACCAGGACACAGCGGTACCACCGAGCAAGAACACGTACCCAGTGCGAATGCGTCCATCTGGACTCCAGGCCCACTAGCTGTCGGTGTCGCTGTCAAGAACCACCAAACACTATCGACGAAAGAAGAGTCCGAGGTCCGGTGTCGAGACCACGTACCACACCACTTGCATAGCTGCATGAAGGGCTCTAGCACGTAGAGCCTAGGAAAATTGTGCAAGGAGGTCAACGACAAAAGCAATGTCGGGGCGTGTGGAAGTGGTGAGGTACATCAGGGATCCAATTAGACGGAGGTACAAGGTCACATCTACTGTCTCCCCTAGCATTTTGGGATGGTCCACCTTTAGGGCATCCTGAGCGTCAGGTGTGAGGGCTGTGGAGGCCGTGGGCACTGCGCCAAGGAGGTCACTGAAACACTCCCCCACAACCTGTGCGTATCTGGCTTGATGTAACAGAAGTGTCCGACGTCTGCGGTCTCCCACAATCTCCATGCCAAGAAACACCACTGCAGGACCAAGATCCTTCATCCTGTAGGCCGTCTGGAGGACTGCCTTGGCCTCCTTCATAGCCTCCATGGAGGGAGACACGATCAGAAGGTCGACCACATGGACCAAGATGGCGTTTAACTGCTCAGGCGACCGTCGGATAAAGAGAGATGGATCTGCCTTGCTCTATACATATCCTGCACGAGTCAAGGTGCTCTAATTTTTTTGTTCTAGCACCGAGGAGATTGCTTGAGTCTGTATAAGGACTTGCACAAGCGCCAGACCTTGTCACCTTCCTCAAAGCCTGGTGGTTGAGCCACGTAAATCTCTTCATCAAGAGAGCCATGGAGAAACACATTGTTCACATCCATCCAGTGCAGTTCCTAGTCATGTTAAGCCACCACACCGAACACAGCGCGAGCTGAGGTCGTGCGGCCGAAAGTGGCAAAAGTTTCAGTATAGTCGATGCCCTCGATCTGGGAATACCCCTTAACAACTAACCGAGCCTTGTGGCGTTCCAGTGAGCCATCCGGCTTCACTTTCTTACGAAAGACCCACTTGACCTGAATAGCCTTCCTCCCACGTGGAAGGGCGACTAGCTCGTAAACTCCGTGCTCTCGAATGGCACAAAATTCTTCCTCATAGGCAGCACGCCAGGCGTCTGCATCCTCTGATGAGAGAGCCTCCCTTAGTGTGCCCATATCAGGCGCCATCGAGGGTGAGCTCTGAGTGGCAAGTGCACACGCCTTAGAGCAGGGCCAGACGACCACAAGGTTAGCTTCTGTATCACAAGCAATGCGGAACTCGCAAGTAACCAGGTCGTGCCCTACAGGACACACTGTATGTACCTCTTTGTGATCTGTGTGAGCACTCAGGCCTAGGGCCTTTGTGCCGGGATCACCACTCGCAATGTTGCCAGTGGAGCGCCTAGGTGTGGGATCAGTGGTCAGGTGTGGGACACTTGCTGGACTTTGGAGACCAGTGGTCAAAGATGACCACCGGGATCATGCGAGTAACCTGGGCTTGAGGAGCTCACCTCTGCCTCAGAGGTAGGTGCGACCACATCTGGTGAGGACTGAGGAAAAGGGACAGGTGATGCAGTATGAGGATGATGTTGCTAAGATGCTGGTGAAATGACGGGCGACACAGGGTTGGGTGTAGCGTTAGTGGCAGATGCAGGATCACGCACAGAGGTATAAGTACTGGTGGACATGGGTGCAGAATCATGGGTGCCTGTGGAGTGTGAGGGAACAGGGGTAGAGGCAGCCTGGGCTGGTAAGGTCTCCGGGCCGACAGCTATGATTGCAAGGTCATCAAGAGCCGGAGACCAAGCGGTGGAGGGGGCTCAAACGGACACATCAGCCAGACGAGAGGTGCTTGTAGGCCCAGACTCCCCCATCCGTCGAGAAGCCTCACAGGTAGGAACGTGCATGAAAGACATTGGCGTGATAGATGTTAGGTCACGGTAGGTGAGAGACTCAAAGATTTGCGCGTCGAGGGACTCAACAATTCAGCAATGGGCGGGGTCCCAAAAACACAAGGCCTTTGACCGCAAGGAGACTCCTACAAAGGCACACAAGCGACCCCACGGGGAGACCTTGGACCCCTGCTAGTCCTCCGTGTACCACACACAAGCCACAAACCTCCAGACACAAGCGTGACGCAGATCGGCACGGTGGCCAGACCAGAGCTTGTACGGTGTAACGTGTTCTTGAAGGGGACCGTGCGGGAGGCGGTTCCAGACCCACGTCATGTAGGCAATCCTTCAAACACAAAGGACTCAGGCAGACTACACTCGAGCTGCGTAGTACGAATCCCATCCTCCATGGTACGATTCCAGCACTCAGAGACAACGTTATGTAAAGGAGTAGTAGGAGCAGAGACCTGGTGCAAAGCACCGTGCTCGGTAAAGAAACTATCCTTCTCACCAAGAAACTCGCCGCCATGATCCGAGCGGAACGAGTGCAGCGTATGGCGGGACTGATGCTCTGGCATCACTATCCAGAGGCAAACAGCGAGAGCGGCGTCGCTCTCTCACAGGCTGTAAACCCACCACATCTGGGTGAAGTCGTTGGTCAGGGTCGGGACGTATCGGCCCTGATCGGACAAAGAATTTACAAGGAGAGGACCGAGAAGGTCCAAATGGACCAACTCGAGAGGGCAAAGAGCTTGAGAACATGAGTCAAGGTAGGTACAGTGATGCATCTTATCCTGAGAGCAGCACGGACAGTCGGTCTTGGGTGGCCTCTCAAAAGAGGCCGCGTTATGACCGAATCCGAGCTGTGTCCGAATGAGCTTCAACACAGTGTCAGAGCCTACATGACACAGGCAACAATGCAGCTGTTGTGGTGGTTAGCAGAGAGAATACTAGTGACAAACATAGGAGTGGGAATGGAAGGGGAGCAATGAGAAGAAGAGATCCAAAAGACGCGACACAGGTCATCCACGACGGAGGCACAAAGAACAATGGTACGAGTATCAATAGTGGTCACAGTCGCGGAGTGTGCGGCGTGCTCCACAGAGAGTCCCATCAGTGTGCAGGCACGCGCAGAAAACAAGCTGAGCTCAAGGTCAGGCACGAAAAGCACCTCGAAAAGATACAAGGGACCAGACAGACCATCGAAACAAACAACCCCAACACCCTCGATCGGCAACGGATGACCAGAGCCCGTGCGAACGGAGCGAAAAGACGCAACAGGACCAAGGAAAATGAAGTCACTACGACAACAGGTCATGTGGTGAGTGGCCCCAGAATTGATGATCCAGGTGCCACCACGATAACGACCGGAGGACGTCACTGTGCAACGGGCAATGGAACACTCGGCCTCAGACGGGCGCTGAGCAACATGTGAGGAGGTACGACGAAGAATACACAGGTGAGACTCATGAATCTAATCAGTACTGTCAGGCCCATCATCATCACATGCCAGCTGTGCCCCCCCCACACGAGTCATCACGAATATGAGAACAGACAAAAAACCAGTATGTGAACCACCCGGCTATGACGAAACACTCGCACCTCCTTGAAAGCGAAGCGCGAGAAGGCGACGGAGCTCGACAATGGTGCGATCACGTGGGTCTAGGTCCCCACTGCTCACCGGGGGGGAAGCGGGAACTGCTACGGGAGCTTTTGCGGGAATTACTGCGATTTTGGTCGCCGTACGACCAGATGCTGTGTTGCTCGACGCGGATTGCAGTGCGTGGGCAGCCTAAAGATTACGATCGATCCGCGCCTAGTCGAGCAAGTGCTGGCACTACGTGTAGCGTTGAGCGCCTCCACAGCTATAGCAGTGAACAATGCGTCCATTGCTACTGCCCAGAGACTGTTGTTGCTATGACTGCTGCTGGCCCAAGCCGCGCCTCCTTTTCTTGTTGTTCCCCTATGACGTTACTCTCACACCCTATGTCTGAGTCGAGGTAATCTTGGTGGAAAAGGAAGAGGAGGATGTGCCAAAGGATGGAGGAGCGAACTCCGAGAAGGGCGTCGGTGGCGACGCCATGACCGTTGCAATAATGGGACTCTCCTAATGGGCCACAGCTGCCTCATGGGCGGAAGTCACCTGGAGGAAAAGCTGATGTGCCCAAGGAAGAAGCTGAAGGGAGGTGGAGAAGGGCTCGAGCACGGCGTCGCTGTACCTCGTGAAGACGTCTGCATGCTCAAGAAGAACTCCAAGCATGATCGTGCGGAACGCCCACAGCCGTGTACCTCTTGAGGTCCCAAGGCGCGTGTAGATGCGCATGGCCCGCCGCCAGTAGTGGGTTGCAGGCTCGGCAAGTCCCTGACGAAGGGAGTGAAAGGTGCGAAAATGAGCTTCGCGGGTGACGTGTGTCTCTGTAGTAAGTAGGGACAATGCCAGGTCCGAGCCCCCACCTGGATCAGCACTCGCGCCTGTGCTGGCCTCTCCAAGGAACGCGCGGAAGTCCACAATGTTCTCATGCGGCATGGCGTCAAGGAGTCCGCACATCGCCCTGGCCGTAGTTAGCACTTGTGCGCGATCCGTAACCTTGGTACGGGCTGTGATAGTAGGGCCATACTCCCTTTGAATTGGCCCAGACCTAGAAAAGAATCTCTGCAGTCAAAGCCGTCCTCGCTGACATATCTTGGGTTGCAGCTCCGTAGGGAGAGCAACCAAAGGTTGAGAAGGACGAGGAATAGGAAAGTCACCAAGACGAGGAAATTTACTGGGGTAGCTGGGGTAGGAATCAGGTGAGGATCGAAACTCTGGGAAAAAGGAGCCAGATGTTTGTGGGGGCCGAGAACTTGTCGGAAGCTGACGGAGACGCTCCTGAAGCAAGCGAATCTCACTCTCGTGAGTACCATCCTCCATACGTGGCATGCCAAGGTCCTTATCCCAAGGATCAAGAGGTGGCCGGTCACGTCTTGCTCCTATCATCGGTGCAGATGCAGACTGTTATCCAGAGGGTATGATACCGCCGACTCCCTCGGAGGTGTGACGTGGGGCCGTTGAGTGACCACGAAGAAGCTCAATGAGTGTACGGATGGCCTCAGTCTGTTGCTGCTGTAGATGACACATCTCATCCTGCTATCCCCGCAGGTCCTCAATAGCCTGCGAGCGTGGGCTCATGACCCCCGAAGAGGAGGAAGAGGGATCTAGTCGTCCTTTGCCTTTGTCACCGGTCGAAGCCATGTCAGCGCTCAGTATGGGCCGAGATTTCAAACTGGTCGGATTTCAGAACTGTTTGCGTTTCTCGAGAAGCTGAAACGTCAAGAAAAAATGAAGTTTTTACCCCGAAATTGCTAACGTCAACAAAATCCATAGTGATGTCAACGTCTTTTACGCCAGCGGAAAAAAGCTAGCATTTTTTATACTGGCGTATTTCACACCATTTTTTTGTTGGCAAGTCACGGGAGCTCCTCGATGGGGGTGACCGCGTCACCCCCTCTTGCCTTGTGCAGCCTTGCGCAATCCTGCACAGCCTTGCGCAGTGCTGTGCAGCTTCTGCGCAGCTGGGCAGCAATGCTGTGCAATAGTGCTGCGCAGCAGCACTAATTGCTGCCGCTGCTATGGAGCCACCGCTGCTATGGAGCCACCGCTGCTATGGAGCCACCGCTGCTGCGCTACTACTGCTTCTGCCGCCATTGCTTCGATGCTGTTGCTGCCCGTGGTTGCTCACGCCGCGGCTGCTGCGAGCTGCTGTTGCAGATGCGCGCTGCCACTGCTCGCAACTGCTGTCGCGAGCTGTTGCGAACTGATTTTCCTCTTTTTTTTTTAGAGATGGGCAGCCATACACGACTGTTGCTGCCACTCGGTGCTGCTGCTGTTACTCGGCGTGGTTGATAGAGGCGGAAACTGCCTCAGCTCACTCGGTGTGGCGGTGGGAACTTTATAATGATGTCGCTGCTCCAAACGGCTGCAACGAGTCCCAGGATACGGTGGCTGCAGTGACGCTCGCTCCTTTTCCAGTGCTACGTCTCTGCGGCGCAACTCAGCAAGAGAGGTCTCGCTGCTCTGATACCATGAGAAACTGCTAGGAAGCTTCCTAACCTTGCTACTGCTGATGTGGCGACACTGTCTAGTCAGCTGGTGCACTAGCAAGCAAGCAGGTGCAAGAAAGAGAAAGAGTCAGGCTAGGGAGATAAGCAAAGTCTCATAAGCTCCAATAGCTTAGTAATTCAAAGAGAGTTCACAAATGACAGGTCCACAGCATAAATGCCCACCGCGGCGGACGGTAGGTGTCGCACGCGGCAGTGCAAGGTTTGTTGTAAAACCAGCCCAAAACATTGTTTTGACCGGAACTCTACGGAGACAAGTCAGAACGCCATGCCGTATGAACCTAGACGTGCAAGGATCTTCAGCCGGACGCTATGATTGGTCACATGCATGCATCATGCATCAAACAGTGGACATTCAATGCAAAACATGCAAATCGGGCCCACGACCAGTCCCCTGATAAAATCCTACATGCTGCAAGAAAACTGCAGAAGGTCCCAAACAACATCTAGGACTCTAGAGCGATTGTTGGTAAGCTCCGAGTAGGTTGTTCATCACCAGAAAACACACCAACGCCACCTGGGTCCGCATGTCCATGCAGGTTGTTCATCACCAGATTTGCACGGGCATGGACATGGTCGAGTGGTCACAGTTAACTGTACAGGTCGACGGGAACGTCACAAATCACAACAAATCACAAGAAATTGTACAGGTCGTGGCTAAAAGGTGGGGAAGTGTTACGTACAAGACTTACACGAGTCCCTAATCTTTCCAAGAGGGCATTTCTGCCATTACACCAATAGCTCACTGCGCGACGAGACCACAACTTTCACTCGGACGGTCTATGGCAATTTGGCCAACGGCCTTGGTTCTTCGGCAAACCATCTCGCACCTTATGTTGATTTTGACCACCTTTGAGAATCGACGACAGAAGTAGCACGACCTTTCGGTCGACTTCTCGACGCATTGAGATGCATCGAGATTTATAAAGATGCATCTCGCATGTTTGCCGTCAATCTTCGAAGCTCTCGGATTCCTCGGCAATGCTTCCTAATGCAACCATTTATGGCGCGAATCCACACGCATTGCTCAACAATGGACCCAACGACTCGGAATATGCCTCATTTGTAGCTCGACACTTGTATACATCTGTTTGATCATTTGAACACTTGTCATCGAGGTACTCTTACTGCTAATCATACATTGCTCAAGTGTGGGGGGGAGAATCAGGCTTATTCTTCTGAGTTAGGGGTGAATGAGCCTTATTGCTGCGAAGCTAGGGCGAATGAGGCTTATAGTTTTGAGGTAGGAGGAAATCAGGCCTATTCTTTGAAACGAAGGGTATATGTTCATTCTAAAACAAGGGGCAGGTGTTGCACGCAAAGCGTGCATAGGGTTACATATTTACTGAGAAAAAATATTCATATTGGTATCTCTTAAGAGGCTAAATAATTGCTCACAATATGGACCACATAATGGAAGGTTTGCCATGAGAATTTACTTCATCCATGGAAACCAAATCTGGCTGTAAATGGACTGCCAAACTGTCACCCGCATTCGTTGAAACGATTTTTTTTGTTCGCCCATGTGTGCTCTTAAACATTGTGTATGGTTTGGGCAAACTCTTCCTAAGTTGCATCAAGATTTTTTCCAGCTTGTGTCGATGTGAGAGCTAAAAAAAAACACAACAAAAAAAAATGAACGAATGCGCTTGAAAGTATAATATCATGTATAGCAATTCACCAACATATTGAAGAAGAACCTCGAAAGGCATTTCTTTTCTTTTCTTATGAATATGGTTTTATCTGATGATTCATGTATTCAAATGAGATTAATTTGTTCTTTTATTGTAAAAATTCTAGTTTCACAAGTCTGTTATGAAATTCGCAAAATGAAACATGATCTTTGACAAATTTGGATGAATTTTGAATGCCTCCTTATGTTATAAAAGATAAGGTGACGTAATTATAGGCCGAATTTAGTTTATTTACCTTATTGTGACGACCATTGAATTCATTTTCTTCCAATAGCATTTTTACCGTTTTTGAAGCCGGGTTCAAGAGTCTCAAGAGTTCAGCTCAGAATGACTAGTTCCGTGACAGGGCGAGGCCAAGGAGGAGCCATTTAGAGGGAAAAAAATTAAACGCTCGGCAATGGACTGGAGGGGTTGTACCCAACCCAACGTACAGTCCTGACCCTTTTTTTTGGCATCGGACTGGTCATTCAGTATTATTCGGGGTCTGTCCGGACATCTAGGTCGATGTCTGAGATTTTTTCTAATCTGGGCCGACCTGAGCTAGGCGTCCGCGGACGTGGGGGGGCATACAGTCCGACTGATTCTTTTACCCTGATTGGTGTATGTGTCAGAAAAATGACAGATCCACCAATCACGATTTTCTTGAAGCATCTTTTGGCCACGAACCGATTGCAATAGGTTACTATGTAACCCAAAAAAGGTTCTTATCAATTCAGTGTAGCTGTTAGACCTCCTAGGATTTACAAATGCAAAAAGACGATGAAATATCTTCGTCCGCTTTGGTGACTGTCGACGTCATCAGCCTCAGGCTAGGACGTGGCAGTCCTTCCAATCCTGAAAGAGACAAAGCGACCTTGTCTCCTACGCGGTCGCATCTTCTCATACTCGGGGGAGCAGTCTCAGGAGAGTTCTCCCACTGCAGGTGCTGCAACCGCCATTACCGCCGCTGTCCGTATCGCCCCAGCGGCCGCGCTTACCGTCGCTAGCTTTCAGCTTTCAGCTTTCGCACATTACCAACGCGCTCGCATTTCGCCGACGCCATGTCTCTGCTGAAGGCACCTGCGCCCAATCTGCACACTGCTCCTGGTCCTGCTATTCCTGCCGCTGTTACTTCTGCTTTTGCTTCTGCTTCTTCTGCCGCTGCCGCTGGCCGTGGTACGCGCGCTGCTACCGTAGCCGCCTCCTCCACCGCCTCGATGGCCGGTTCCGCTGTCTCCTCCATTGCTTCTGTCGTCGCTAGCGTCGTTAAGCATGCTGCCGCTGCTCGCCTAGAATCTCAGCCTTTGGGGTTTTCTGAGGGAAGTATGGTGGACGGGCTACTTCTGCCGTCGAGCCCCTGCAGTAGTGCGTTGTGGAGACCGTCCTCTGTCGCAGTAAACGGCTCCGCAAAATGGAGAAGTAAAGCCGTTGTCGCAGCAGCTGGCTGGAGCAGGCCGCCAGCAGCAGCAGGCAGCAGCGAGCAGGAGCAGCGGCAACAGCGGGAGCAGGAGTTGCGGGATTTCATTCGGGGTGGAGAGGACGTTGCTGACGTGATGACCCAGATGGCTACGCTTGTGAGTGATGTCACGCCCGGACCTCATGAAAACGGAAATTGAAGGAGAGAGAGAGGGAGAGAGAGAGGGAGAGCGAAAGAGAGAGAGAGGGGGGAAGAGAGAGAGGGAGGGGGA
>SZWC01014605.1:19524-49365 GCA_023375785.1 Penium margaritaceum
GACAACGACGACGACGACGACGACGACGACGACGACGACGACGACGACGACGACGGCGGCGACGGCGGCGGCGGCGGCGGCGGCGGCGGCGGCGGCGGCGGCGGCGGCGGCGGCGGCGGCGGCGGCGGCGACGACGCAACGACGGCGGCGGCGACGTCGACGACAACATCGACGACGCGACGCAACGACGACGACAACAACGACAACGACGACGGCGGCGGCAGCGGCGACGACAACGACGACGATGACGACGACGACGACGACGACGACGATGACGAAAACGACAACAACGAAAACGGCGGTAGTGGCGGCGGCAGTGGCAGCAGTGACGACACCACCAACGACGATGCAGATGCAACAAAAACTAACAAGAAGACCACCACCACCACCATCACCACCACCACCACCACCACGATCACAAAGAGGCGACAGCGGTGACGACAACGACAACATCAACAAGACAACAGAGGCGACCACGACAGCGACGAAATGACGACAACAGCGATGAAGAAATGAAAACGACGACGATAACGATTACGGTGGCTGCAGTGTCAAAAACAGTGGCAGCAACACAACGGCGGTGCGGATGCAGTCACAGCAGCCATAACAGCGGCGGCATGGCAGCAACGACAACAGAGAGGAAGATAACAATGACAGTGACAGCGACAACGCAAACGAGGACAATGCCGCCACCACCGACAATGACGCTGGTGCCACTGAGGATGCAGACACCAAGTCAGTGTCGCCGGAGACGACGCTGATGACCGCACACAACGATGATGATGATGACAAGGACACCAGCGACGGTGACAGCGGAAACAATAGCAACAACTGGGATGAACATAACTCTGATGGCAGAGAGTACCTTTACGGCGACCACAACAATGATAGAGACAACAACGATGGCGACAACATCAAGATGGTCATGATGGCAATGCAGCTATGTTGACACTGCTTCCAAAAACACAACAATGACAAGAACGACCGCCAAAAGGCGACAGCGCCGACGATGACAATGACGACACCGACGGCGACGGCAACAATGACGACGACGACGACGACGACAACGACGACGACGACGACAATGACGACGGCGGCGGCGGCGGCGGCGGCGGCGGCGGCGACGGCGGCGGCGGCGGCGGCGGCGGCGGCGGCGGCGGCGGCGGCGGCGGCGGCAGCGGCGGCGGCGGCGGCGGTGGCAGCGGCGGAGGCGGCGGCGGCGGCGGTGGCGGCGGCGGCCGCAATGGCGATGGCAATGGTGACCACAACGACGGCAACAACCACGGCGATGACATTGACGACGGCAACAATGATGGCGGCAGCAGCGGCAGCGGCGGCAGCGGCGGCGGCTGTGGCTACGACGATGACAATGACGATGGCAACGACGATGACGACATCGACAATGACCACAATGACGGGAGCGGCATCCGGGGCGATGGACGCGGGGAGGACAACGACGATGACGGCGGCGAAGGCGGAAGTGGCAGCAGTCACCATGGTGGCAGCGGCAGCAACGATGCAAGGACAATAACAGCAACGGCGACAGCAATGACGACCACAACAGCAACGGCAGCAGCAACAGCAACTACAACGATAACGACAACCTCAACAACGACAACCATAACGGCAACGCCAACGGCCACAGCAACTACAACAACAATGACAGCTACAACGATGATGACGATGACAACGACAACGACCACAACCACAACCACAATGACAGCGACGACGACAACAATGACAACGATGACATAAACGAGAGCGACAACAGCGTCACCATTGTTGTAGACAGCAATGACAACATCGACAATGGTGACGGTGACAATGTCGCTGCTGGTGGCAGCGATGACAACAGCGACGACGACTGTAACACTGACGACGATGATGGCGAAGGCGAGGACGCCACGGATGACGACAACGACGGTAGTGGTGGCAGCAGCGACGATGATGACGAAGACAGCGACAATGAAGACAACGACCGGCGACAACGGCGGCATTGACGAACGTGACTAGGACAACAGTGACGACAACAACAGTGACGATGATGATGACAGCGAAGATGAGCGACGAAGACGACAACCGTGCCAATGAGGGAGAGAGACGGGGTTATTAATGACGACGCATGCATGCATCCATACGCCATCACCACATGCAGTCGCTTGTGGTGGTGATGTCCTAAGTCCCCTCCATTCCTTATCATTGCTTGGCTTCCCGTTCATCTCATATCCCTTCCACTGCTTTTCTTCCGTTCCCTTCCTTCGCTTTTGCACCCATCCCCTGCCCAGCTGATCCACAACATCGCGTCTCGCAAACATAACCCAGTCTCGCTCCTTGGACGAGAACCTTCCTCCATGAGGAGTCCTCCTCGTGCCATGCTACCTCCAGCCTTACCCTGTTCTACCTCCAGTCCCTACATTACCCCCGCCTCTCAACCCTAGCCGCAAACCTCGCACCAGAACTCCCCTCCTTCCCATTGCCGTACTTGCTCTCGAGCCCCTGATGTGCTCTGCTGCTGCTGCTGCTGTTGCTGCTGCTGCTCAACATCCTCCTCCTCGTCCTGCTGCTTGTGCTGCAGATACCACTGCTCCTGGTGCCTTTGTTGAGACTGCTCTATGGTTAAGTTGCCTGCACTTGGCTTTGTTGATGCTGACGCCGCCGCCGCCACCGCTGCTGCAGCAGCTGCTGCTGCCAGTGCTGCTGCTGCTGCCGCTGCTACTGCTACTGCCGTTTCCACCGCTGCTGCTTTTGCTTTTTCTGCTGCTGCTGCAGTTTCTGCTCCTCTTCCGCCTTCAAACTGTTCCTCTCAAGATGAGATCCGCTGCCAATGCAGCCATTGTCAGACGTGGAAGGCGGCCTGGGTGAGGGTGAGGGTGAGGGTGAGGGTGAGGGTGAGGGTGAGAATTGAGGGTGAGGGTGAGGGTGATGGTTCAACCGGGACACACCCTTCAAGGACTGATGCGCAACTGTTCGGGGTGCCCCTACAGCTTCCCTTCACCTGCTGTACTGTTTTCCATGAAACCACCAGGCCTCTCACGCTGCGCCAGCTGCTGCTGCCTCAGCTGGTCCTGTTTTGCTCCATCGCCCACAAACAGTCCTCATGCATTATCTGCTGCTCCAACAGGATCTGTTCCTTCAGCATTTGCTGTCCCACTCCACCTTCTGCTCTACCCAACCTCCTGCCCCACCCAGGCTGTTGTTCCACCCAAACTGCTGCTCTGCTGGTCCACCCAAGCTGCTCCAGCTCCAAGTCCGGCTCTTCAGCACAGACTGCTGCTCCAGCCTCTGCTTCCATGGAAGACTCCCAGCTAATGACAGTAATGGAAGAATGCCTGCCTCCGCTTTCTAAAGCCAACTACATTCCTGTCCCGACCTGTGCTGCCCCGCATTCTGAACCGGAGGGCAAAAGTTCTTTGTTGAGAGACGTCTTTAAATCTTTACCCGCACTCTGAGCTAGAAGGAGCGCCTTTGCGCCGCTATTAAGCGCAACCATTGTGATATCAAAAACGCTTTCCGCACGCGTTTGCTCGCAACGATCGCAAAAGGCTGAGGACCTTTCGCGTTGCGTGCGGCTGCGTAGTGATCGGTCAACCGCGTAGGAACTCTCCAGACGGCAGAGACTGCTCTTTCCTTTTTTCTTGCTAATTGCAAGAAGCAGTGCGTTGCTGTGCGCACTGTTTTTGGCCCTTTCTTTCACGTTGAAGAAAAGACAAGAATGTAGTGCGCCAGCGCATCGCCACGCGCTTTTGTCCTGCTGTTGCTGCTGCTGCTGCTGATGCGATCGCTGCTCCTGCTGCTGCTGCTGCTGATGCGATCGCTGCTCCTGCTGCTGCTGCTCCTGCTGCTGCTGTTGCTGCTGCTGCTGCTGCTGCTGCTGCTGCTGCTGCTGATGCTGCTGCTGCGGCTGCTGCTGCTGTTGCTGTGCTGCTGTGCTGCTGCTGCTGTTGCTGCCGCCGCCGCCGCCGCTGCTGCTGATGCTGCTGCTACTGCTACTGCTCCTGCTGCTGCTGCTTCTGCTGCAGCTGCAGCCACACGGTTTCGCACAGAACTGGGTGCATGTACGTGATGGCATTCATCATGCCACGCCATACCGTGCCATACCATGCTACGACAAGCCATGCCATGCCATACCATACCATGTCATTCCGTGCCATATGATGCCATGCTTTGCTACGACGTGCCCTGCTATTCAATGCCATGCCATTCCATGCCTTGCCTCAATGTACCGTGCCATACCGTGGCATGGCAAGACAGCACAAGCTGGCTTTACCATGACTGGCTGCACCAATAAACACCAACCTGCTTGGCCGTCCAACTGTCGCCGTCCTGCTTGCAAATGAACATGAACACCGTCATCTTGTGAGTGCGTTGCTTTCGGCACAAGGCTCAAGTTTCCTGACAGATGATCCAACAGGACGGGAGATTCAATCCCGACAACTGGAGGGTGAGGCGATGATGGGGGACAAGTAGGCGGGCCAGTGCACACGATCTGGGAATGGGAAAGGAAATGCGGAAAAGAACGGAGGGTTGAAAAGTACACACAAGTGGCGATACGGCAAGCAATATCGAAAGCGACAAAATGTGAACGGGAACGGGGCAACTGCCGCCTCTGTGGTTGCCACCATCTCGGCTTGAGAGAATTCAGTTGGTGCTGAACAAGTTCAGCCAGTATCTGACTCACGTAGGAGGCTACCTCAGCGCCAAGGAAGCACCCTATCGGACCCGGCTCGTCGGGTCATCAGATGCTGGGGATAGAGCTATAAGCAGTCTTCACCTAAGATCAATGAAGATGAAATTTAATTTACGGGTTCAGTGAATGCCTTCACATGTAGAATAATTTTGCAAAGCCTTTTACAAATTTACACCCTTTGAGACTGATTGAGGAAAAAAGCCATTTTTCCCACTGTTAGTGGGAAAAGGTGGATATTGTTTTGGGAGCGGCTGCAAAAATACATGAAACCTTCTCTTTCATATCGAAGTAATAATCTGTGGTTCGATCATGGTCTAAAGAGCATCAAAAGACGGGGTTTGAGTGGGCCACATCAAAGATCAAGCCTATATCATTGTGTGTTGGGGAATAAAGCCTTGTGAAATCATGGAGAAGAGACGTAAATAACAGTACAATGTATGCCTCGGAGGCCCTTGTGGACGCCCACAACATGTATGGGTTCTCTTTGAAACAGAACAAACCACAACTCTATACCCGGCCTCTTTCCATGAAAACTAAGAACAAGAATGATTGAATCCGTGATTTTTTCATCATTGATCCAAAGAGGTTTATTTGATCATAAGGTTCGCTAGTTTGAAGAAAAGAGCCCTACACAACACTAAAAGCCTCTTATGAGATGATTCTTAAGGGTTCAGTGCCTACTTTACTTTGGCGGTAAGATTTGAAGAAATCATCTAGAACTATTTAATTTCTAGGAAATTTAAGTTGAATTTGTAGGAGAAAATAATGATTTTCAAAGCATCACTTTATGCAAGCACGTGGCCTAGATGACAAACCAAGCCAGGTTGTGAATGGATGGAGCTAGTGGATTCAGAAAAATCGAAGGGATGATGTTGAGGGGAAAAGGAGAAATCCCCTTGCAAGTAAGCAGGCACAAAACAACCCCATTTTATGCATTATGTGTGAGAGTGTAGGTTGTAAGACACGTAACGTGATATATGGCGCTGAGAATGGTGGGGGGATGAGAAATTTCAAGCTGAAAGAAAGAGAGTTGTTTGAACAATGAGTTAGAGGGAGACATATCGCCTCCACTCTCGTTTGAGCAAGCATGTGTGAAAGCTGTACAACATAATGCCTAGTCATGATGCAAGAAAAACCATTTATGAACGCCCAAAAAGTGAGTGGATGGATCCCATAAATGTATGGAGTATTCAGGTGGCCGAATGACAAAGCAAATGAAGCCATGGAAGGAGAAAATACGAGCTTTGCGGAACTGGATTGGCAGAGACAATAAATGATATTGTTGAGAATGTGGCCCTCAGGAATTGGTCAACGAGAAAAATCTTCTGAGCACAAATAGATGTGCAGGATGAAGCGGAGATTGTCATAGTAGTCGTCGACCACTGCAGCCTTCTTGCATATGAGTGGCGTCAAGTCCAGAAGTCACCAAGAGGAACACAAAAACAGAACTATCCTCAAATGTTTCATTTTGTGTAGCGTGGCAATGCCACGCCGACCGGTCGAAGGAGCCACGTGGCTCGAGCGGGGTCACCTGGGACTGTGGGCGGTTGGACGGGATGACTTGAGGGTCGGAGACCCTCAAGCACCGCGGTTTTGGCCTAGTTGGCCAAGGGTTCCGTCCGTTCTGTTACATTGGTATCAGAGCTCCAAGGCTCGAATCCCACGTCGGGATTACCGGAGATGCCGAGGCGGCTCTCACTCCTAGCGGGGGGGTGTAGCGTGGCAGTGCCACGCCGACCGGTCGAAGGAGCCACGTGGCTCGAGCGGGGTCACCTGGGACTGTGGGCGGTTGGACCGGATGGCTTGAAGGTCGGAGACCCTCAAGCACCGCGGTTTTGACCTAGTTGGCCAAGGGTTTCGTCCGTTTCGTTACATTTTGCTTTGATTAGGGGTGGAACAGGTGGCGAAAGGGGCTCTTGAATTAAGCTCTATGAGGTGGGTGGATTAAGCATAAGAAGATTTTTATGCAAAGGTTTTCATCCTAAGATTGATGCCAATGAATTAGGGTTGATTTCAACTGCCGTCACACCCTAATCATATTCAAAGGAAACTTTGCACATCTGCGATATACAAAGGCCGGTAAAAACATTGTAGCGGATTGGACGAAATCCTTGGCCAACTAGGCCAAAACCACGGTGCTTGGGGGTCTGCGACCCTCAAGCCATCCTGTCCAACCGCCCACAGTCCGAGGTGACCCCGTTCAAGCCACGTGGCTCCTTCGACCGGTCGGCGTGGAACTGCCACGCTACACTCCCCTTCAGTAGGAGTGAGAGCTGCCTCGACATCTCCGTTAATCTCTTCGTGGGATTCGAGCCCTGGAGCTCTGATACCAATGTAGCGGATTGGACATAATCCCTGGCCAACTAGGCCAAAACCGCGGTGCTTGAGGGGTCTACGACCCTCAAGCCATCCCGTCCAACCGCCCACAATCCCATGTGACCCCGCTCGAGCCACGTGGCTCCTTTCGACCGGTCGGCGTGGCACTGCCACGCTACAAATACGGAGGAATGAAAAATGAAGGTACATTTTACGGATGTGTTGTGAATCCTATCTCCGATTTGAGAATGATCCAGTTGCAGATGAACGATGCATGTAGAAGGCCGCAAATTGAGCCCGACATCATGGCATGTGAAGGATAAAGTGTTTTGTAGTGGTATTAGTGGGATGTTGACCAACCAGCCACAAGCGTAGAGCAGGAATAGGCCCTTGCCTTGTGAATCATCCTAGTTTTCTGCTAAGGAGGCAATGAAGCGTGGCTCTGTTGCATTACAGTCATCTCCACCTAAAGGGAGAGCCGTCTTGGCTCACCTCTCCTCAAATAAGAAAGAGTGTACCCAATCCAAGCTGTCGCATGCGAGACTTGAATCCATTCTTTGATACCAAACTCAGCAATACTAACGGGATGTTAAGAGACTATCCAAAGCCCTTTGGTAGGCGAAGGCCTCCAGCCTTCATCCCAGATTGTCTCCATGGAAGCATTTGCACGCGCGGCGCTACCTTGCTGCAAGAGGCACAGCGAGGTTTGATTCTCGAGAGGATTTCAGTAGAGTCCATATGAGGCAAAGGAGCACGCATGAAGACTGCACCACCGAGAAATTGGAATGCATCAAGAAATTCATGTTGGATAGCTTAGCAATCTAACGAGGAGGAGAGGGAATGTCCAGTGAGTAGGTCCCTTTGGACAAAATCTTTACGTGGAGGCCACCCTCAAGTGGACGAAATTCACAAAGACAAAACATTGCTACCTAGAATCAAGCAATTGAATTCTTTATGATTTAAGAAAAAAGATCAACAAAGGGAGGGGAAACTATATGGTAGTAAAAAGCTCCTCAAGGTGAAAAGACTGTGCTGAAGCTTGAAAACCAATGGATGGGAGGGGAATATGTTCCACTCATTGGAGAAGGATTTGATGATGAGGGAGGTATTCATGTAATGAAACCTATTGGTTGCCAATTTTACAAACCACCATTTTTTGGCCTTAGCTTCACTCTTGAGGGTTGCACAGGCTACTACGGGCCCTCCTTGTCCCTCAGTGTTGAGAAAAGTAGCCAAATGATATGCATGGAGACCATCAAAGACGTACTCATGTGTAGAATTGGAGCAGATAAGCCAAAGAACATTAATGTTATGGACATTGGCTTGAGAGTACACTTAAGAACTGATCGGCGTTGACGTCAACAATTTATGCTTGGGCTCACATGCTTCCTTCTGTCAAAATCAGCGATAGCTTACAACTCCTTTACAATGGGACCTGATTTTGTTATTAAGATCAGGAATTCATTTGAACATATGCAAGAGCAAAAGATTCAGCCAAATGGGGCTGGAGTACGGGGAAGACGGGATCTCACAAGTGTGATATCCTATGCACTAGAGATGTGTTTCTTTTGCATGATGTGAAGAGATAGTATAGCGAGGTGTAATGTGGAGTGTTTGAGCAAAGGAGAAATAGACGTGGTGGTTTTGTGTGAATTTCAGCGACATTATCAATACATGCAAGCAAAGTTCTGACGATTAGGGTTATGTTTTTATCGGACAAGAAAGTTCAAAAGTCATTGAACATTGAAAGAACAAACAAAGATAAAAGGTAAAATTGGGTAGCATTGACCGACACCGTAGGGTAGAATTATGTGATAAACTCTTCTGCTCTAGATGCACAGACACGTGGGATTGTACCAGTGAAGGAGTTCAACTAGTATAGAAAAGGAATGAAATAATTGGATCAGCTAGGTCATGGAAGAGGTAATCATGATTGAGGGATTCATAAGAGTAAACAAAGTAGAGAGGAGTTTTAGCAAAACAGGCAAAGCTACATATGTCAAATTCTCTTAAAGGAAAATGAAGGATTTTACAACAAGCATCAAAGCTAGTTCTTCATTCTTCATGAATGATGTAGTGAAGGGTCATTTAAAACAGAAAAAATTTTAATCAGTATTATGTACTTGAAATTTAGGAGAAAGAAATTCGTTGATGAAACTAGGGTCACCATTTTGAAAACTGATACCTGCAAGCCTTTTCACACTGATAAGAAGATTTCCATGGCTTGGAGTTGACCTTTGAGAGAATGAAAAAACCTTGGACAAGGATAGCTATTCGATGTATTACACGTAATACTAGAACAAAGGTAAAGATGGTAGCAACTACTGCACTTAGAGTTAGTGAGGTGAGGCTGAGTGTATCAGGAGAGGTGGCACAACTGTTGGTGGTGAAGTGTATTCTAGACCTAAAAGGTCTAGAAGAGAAGGGTATGTTCTAGAAGATGCTTTACAATGATGTTATTAAGAAGCAACACTGAGAGGGAACTAAGCCATGATTTGCCATGGCCGGTTCTCTATTGGGATCTGAGTGTATGGCAAGGTCTCACCTCTTGACTTTGCGATGTTGTTTGATTCAATATAGCATGAAAAATCTCATACCCGCTCCTCATCCTTGTGGACCGTGATCCTTGTGTATTCCTCACCGTGGAACCCTAAGTCCCAATTTATGATATCAATCATGGATTTTTACAGTCAATACTCCCATTCAGGGTCATCCTCAAGGCCGGCCAAATCCTGGCTGGAACGTTGGGCCTTTTCCTCGTCTGGAGGAGAGACATCGGGCTCTAAGAATTCCTCAAAAGCAAGAGTAGCTAGAAACAGTAATAGAGATATATGGAACGGATGGAATATCAGAAATTGCTACTGTTGGAGTTGGAAGGATGTGGGTCCTATGTAGGCATCTGTTGCTCCTTGTTGTTATTGCAATAGAAGCTAAGATTGTTATGATTTTCTGCCTTGGTCCTGTTGTTGTGGCTACTGTAGTTGTCAAGATTTTGCTCAAGTTTTGTTGGTATTGCTTCTCTTGCTGGTGCTGGAGATGGCCAAATTCCAATCTTTTCTTTATTCATACTCCTGTTGCTACCGCTTGAGCCAAAAAATGCCACTCCTTATGATTGTTATTTCTGGAATCAATATGATGCCTCTTTTCATTGTTGTTGCTGTTGTTTTTGCTTCTACCGTTGTTTATGCAACTGCTGATATTATTGCTAAATGAGTCGACAAGATGCTACTGGTCCTTGTAGGTGTAGCAGTGCTATGTAACCACTGCTCCTTTTGGTGCCAAAGAAATGTTGCTCCATGCTCTTGCCACTGTTTTTGCTATTGCTTCAGTCAACATAATTCCAATTATTGTTTTTTCTGTGACAGTACCACTGGTTGCTGCTGTTGTTTCCTTGCTACTAGTGTAGCTGGTCCTTTCACTCATGTCGTGGCTTGTATAGCAACTAGGGGTGGTGCAAAGAGCAAGTAGATCTTTTCAGATGTATAACAACTCCTATGACTATGGTTAAACATGTTTCTTTGTTGATTTCAATTTCACTACTCAAGTTGAGTGTGTGGTAGCTGATGCATCCACTATGGTTATGGAAATAGATACCACTTCACCATTGTGGTAGCTACTACTAGTGCCAATGATGTTGCTGAAGATGTAGCAACAGATACCTCTCCAGCCATGAGTAGAGCCGTTAACAGTGTAACCACTACTATGAACAAGGCTGGTTGTTCCTAAGGCCCCGTATGTTCATGCTTGGAGGTGCAAAAGAAGAAACTCTAGTTGTGATTTGGACTATGTCTAGTGCCACTAGTGCCCTATAAAGAGAGTGCGCAACAACCACAACTGCAGTCGTATGCTATTATGAGCTAGAAACAAATAGATACACATAGTTTGTGGCCCCTGATGAAACACGTGTTTTTCCACTATATGTGTAACTGTCATGTGTGGATGGATCTCACTCACATGCTTAAGGACTAGTTGTTAATGAATGTGGAGTATGCATGGGGATAGAGAAGTACACACTAAGAGCGGAGATGCCATGGAGTACTTATGAGAGTGACAATGTGAGAAATTGAACCACGGATGATGAGGCCGCCAACCTAAGGCTTTTGTATGAGGTTGAGCTCATTCTCTTTGCAAGATGCCAAGGGTGATCAACGTGTGCGGCCGGGAACATCAGAGAGCCTGCTGCCTAGGATGAGGATCGACAAGCAAGCCTCACCTGTAATAGGGAGGTACCCTATTATTTAGGGAGTTGTACCGTCTTGTTTTTTATTTGACCTAGATCTGGACCTAACATAGCCAAACAGCCATCCACTTAAGCACCGTTTTTTGCATTTGGACCATAGCTTCCTTATGAGAGTCATGTCCAGGGCCTAAGATGCAAGAGAGCTAAGTGTAGGAGCTGGAAAAGGTGACGGCTGCCTTTGGCATGCAGTTTTGGCGAGGGTCGGCAAGGTCAGGAGGACACACAGGCTGTAAAAAGACAGCGAGGGTGCCGAGGAACAGTGCACGGGGCCATGTAAGCCATCTTGCATGCCATAGAGGCCTAAGGGAGGGCGTGAGTGGCACTACCTTCATCCACTCCTTCCCTCTCTCACCTCAGAGTACCCACTCGTGTCTCTTGGGTTGGGCACAGTGGCTGGGGTGGCAGGTTCCAAGGGCTACCCCAGCGGTTTCCTATAGAGCTCTGAGCTTTTGGCAGAAATCTGGGCCCAAAGCAGGCCAAAAGAATTGCTGTGAAAAGTTCCTGGCCCACCTATCCCCATGTGAAGTACGGAAATGTGTGTTTCCACTCTCTCAGAGGCTAAGGGAGTGTTGGAAGTGCATCCACAATCATCATTAGTGAAGTTGAGGACGGCGGCAACGGAGATCCAGCAGCGGAGACACTCACTGCCGCTGCCATGGTGCAGCTAGGCCTTGGGCAACAGAAACTCTCTCCTCCACAGCTGGATATCAGACAATGTTTGGCCTGGAAAGACCCCTTTAATTCCTAAGTGATGGAACATGGGTTGGAGGAATAATACCACAAAACACCCCGGGATGTCGTAAGCAATCATGTGTTGCCATGTCTCTTCAACGCCCTACTCCGTGATCTCCTTGAAAGCCAGTCGCATGTCCTGCATCACTCCCGGTTTGGAAAGGGTGAAGACCCATCCAACCCCGGCAGTGGTGTATCCGACCACACGAAGCTTGGAGCTACCTCTCCACCTGTCATGAGGAGAAGGGCATGAGCCTCGTCGTGACCCTGCGAGACCAGCTGTGCAACCTGTTCCCTAAGCCTAGAGTACCAACCACCGAGTACTAGGATGACACAATGGACATACGATGAAGCCTCCCTGGCCTTGGTACACCCTGTACAATTCTTGAGTGGTTGGACGTGGTGTTGCTCTAGCTCGATGAACATTACAAGGAATTTTGGCACGACATCTTTTGTTGCCATCCAATGGCCAAGATAGGTCAAATTGACCTCTCAACCTTCTTTGGGGAACTGCAGAGTTACGAAAACATTCTAGAAGGTGAAGCGCGTGATCTGTTATCTACCGCACCGGCTACACATACACACCAGAGCACATCTGTAGCGTCTGTAGCTACCGCTCACAACACCTATGCACAAACTGGAGGCATTGGGAGCAGTGGCCCAGGTTCCCAAAGTAGTTCGGGGCAGGTTGGTGGCCGTGGTGGTGGTCGTGGTGGCGGTTATGAAACACAATGGTGCAGCTATGGTAACCAGATGGTGCACTTGTGGCGTAGGTGCCCCACACTCTAATACCAAATGATATTGAGGCAGCAACTGCATCAGTCGTAGCATCAATAGTGGCAACTGCAACCCCAGCAGAAGCAGTTTCACCTGGCATATTTGCCACCCATGCAGCTTGGAGGACCCAACAGGCCTGGAAAGCATGCAAATCAGGCTGTGGAAGCAGCCACTATGGGATTCTCCCCACAATAGTAGCACACGCAGCAACAGCTCATCCCAACACCAGTGGCGTATCCCGGGCCCTTCTATGTCCCACCGTTTGCCACGGCATCAGTCCCAGTGCCAGAGTGGACAAAGCGCGTACATGACACGATGGAGGCTGTGCCAGCTGGCAAATCTCAGGGGGCGCTTCCTGATCTCCATCAGCTAGAGCCATCAGCAACCACTCATCACCCAGGACCGCGACTTGGATACACACATGTGACCACATCGCACATGTTGCCTATGCACAAATGGTTGTTTGATACATCATCCTCACATCATAGGTCTTTGCATCGTCCTCTATTCGTATCGGTGTATGCTGTTCACGGTGTGCATGGTGTTTGGACAGGCTCTGGGAAGGTGCTCTGGATTGAGGGCATTGGGACTGTTGTGTTCTAAACACCTACTGGGGTCATGCGGTTGAGTGGTGTATTGTATGTCCCTCGGATAGAGGAAAACCTACTTTTTGGGGTAGACTAGCAAGCGGGCATTTCCATCTTACGCAAGATCAGAAGTGCATGATGCATGGTGTATATGGGGAATTGATGGCTGACGGGCTACTACATCATGACATGGTGAACCGACTGACATTTTTTCCCGCTTGTCCATCAGACCGAGCACAAGCACATGCAATGACGAGCACAGATCCGTGTCACACAGACCTCATACATCGGCAACTGGCACACATCGACACAGAACTGGTCAATGATTTGGTGATACATCAACATGCCCATGGTTTGAGTCCCCAAGACTGTCAACATGGTTTGAAGGCGGCAACTTGTCTGCATGTCCAAGAAGGGAAAGCACACTGACAGAGTTCTCCTGTTTCTCAACACGTGAGTAAGGAGCCACTAGAACTCGTGCATGCAGACCTCGGAGGACCTATGTCAGTTCCCTCAGTGCAACATGCATCACAGTACAAACTGAGACTTATACATGACTGTAGTAATTTCTATTGGACCTTTCTGCTCAAAACCAAAGCAGACGTACAACAAGCAATTATGGAGTGGATTCCACTGGTTGAGCATTAAACTAGTCGCTCTTGATGCATTTTTCATACACATCGGGGAGGGGAATTCTTTGTCCTTTTGAAACTGAGCTTTAGGCTAAGGGAATCGTCCATCAAATCACAGCACCATACACTCCTCAAAAGAATGGAGTGGCGGAAAGGTGGCGCATAACACTGGGGGACGTACTGCGCACATCACTGGCCGAGTTGGGCTTGTATTTTGGGTTTTGGGAAGAGGCTGTTAAGCACATCACCTGGGTTTGGGACCAGGTGTCCCAAGGACCCTTGCCAAAGGCCGGCACTCCATCGGAAAGGTGGTTCAAACAACGCGCACATTCGTGTCCCGCCAAGGTGTGGGGCACGATGGCATGTGAGTGGTTTGAAAACCACAACAGTCACAAGCTGAGTACACGCAATTGATGGCGTGTCTTTGTCGGAGTCTCTCATGTTTCTAAAGCGGTGAGGTTTTGAGATCATATCCATCACTCATTTGTTGAGAGTTGGGATGCATCAGTCTCGGAGCACATGCCATACAAGGTCTATAGAACATTGAAGCAGGCACCAACACTCACAGTCCCTGTCTGATACCTAGAGTATGCCAATGTTCCAGCTTTTTTCCTTGTTTCCATAGTGCATCCAGACCGGCAACAGTCCACAGAATAGACCGGTGATGCCCACGAAGCGTTATCTCACTCCACTGGCATGGACAATATACCGGATACCCCTGCATCCCCCTCCATGCCTGACACAGACACCGCAGCACAGCCTGACCCGGTCTTTCGGTTGTAGCGTAATGTTGCAACAGTCAAATACAAACAATGCTTTTACACCAAGGGCCCAACAACCCCTGCGAATGATCAAAGAATACTACCGCAACTCCTTGGTGCCGGCGATAGCCAACACACTGGACCTGCGATGCTTTGACTCCTTGGATGCATTGAAAGAGGAAGCAGAACATCAACAACGGGAACTTAAGCGTCGAGCGGCATGGGAGCAATTGGCTCCAAAGGAACATGTCCCACCCACCATTCGCGTGCCTGCCGGAGCTTCTACCTCTAATCCGATGAATTCGCACAACATCCCACCTGGGAGTTGCTACGAGTATGGGGAGTTCACCAACAGACAGCGGGAATGCCCCAACCCCAACCCCCATGCCTGGAGGACCGGCAAGGGGAACCAAGTACCAAGCCCGCAATGTGGGCAGCATAGCACCTACCAAAACCAGGCAAGCCGTGGGACCCAATGTGGGAGCACGTGACACAGGTCAAGGAGGTAGTGGACGATGAATTGAATGCCCTGCTTGAGCATGGCGTCTACAAGTTCGTCCCACTCCCGCATGGGTACAAGGCAATTGACTTAAAGGGGTGAACAAGGTCAAAAGGGATTTACGGAGAAAAACTTCTGGATTAGTGGGTGTACAAGGCCAAATGCTTTAACCAGGTATCTGGTAAACACTTTACAGACATGCATTCTCCAGTGGACAAGTATACCTTGAGCCGTGTTTTACTTGGGGCTGCAACCCACGAGGATTGGGAGGTCCGTCAGATAGATGGAAAAATGCCTTCTTGAATGGTTCCTTGGATGATGAGCTGTGCGTGGAACAACCACCAGGTTTTGACAATGGAACTGACCGGGCATGGCTTTTGTTGAAAGCACTGTATGGGATAAGGCAAACATCTCGATGTTGGAACAAGGAGATACGTTGCACATAAGAATGCGGGGGGTTCATGCAAAGTGTCTCAGACCCCTCCTTGTTCATTCGCTGGACCCACAATGTTCCTATTGCTCTCATTGTGTATGTTGACAATCTATTAATTCTCTCTTCCTCACTCCTTCTCATTTGGGACACCAAGGCACTCTGTCATTGCACACTATCCTATGAAAGAATCAGGACAGGCACACAACTTACTACGCATGATGATCATACATGACAGAGCCACACACACACTCACTCTCCATCAGGAACTGTTCATTGTCCAAATGACAGCACGGTTTGGCTCCTTGGTCTATCACCTTCCTCAGCAAAACTCTCCCATGATCCCTGACATGAATGCTCACCTTCTCGACGCACATACCGCAAACTACGGCCTCGACACTAATCCTACACTCTACAGGTAGATCATTGGCAGCTACCTATCTCACCTCTACCACACAACCCGATATCCCATGTGCCATAAATACTCTGGCCCTATTTATTCAGCTCAACGTACCACAATGCATTGCTCAAGCTGTTGCACTATGTGTTTGACACTACGTCACTGGGTCTTCTTTTCACCCCAGGCATGGGCACCTTGCTTGATGGGTATCGTGAGAGTGATTATGCATGAGATCGACATGCACAAAGTCGGCGCGGGTATGTGTTTTGCATATGGGGCACAAATTTCTCTTGGTGCAGTTCTAAACAGTCGTGTTTTGTACAAAGTGTGGCTAAGGCAGAGTAGTGCGTGAGGCAGTGGGTGAGGCAGCGTGTGGTTACACAGATTGCTTGGGGAATTGGGCATGACTGTGGGACCGGTACCACATTCATGTCTCCTGTTCTTTCCATCTTTTTCATGGCTCCTTCCCTGCCCCCCAGAGCCCTCAGTCACCAAATATGTGGTAGAAAATGAGGAGGAGGAGGAGAAGGAGGAGGAGGAGGAGGAGGAGGATGTGGCAGAAGAGGAGGATCTTGATTGGTATAGCGGTGGCTACCAGTGCAACAGCTGCATGAAAAATCCGCTTGTTTTTCAGGACACTCCTCCAGTCAGTGAGATATTGAGCCATGAACTTCCACAAGTCACTACTTTCAGGCGGGGAAACATCTGGGATAGGAAGACAAGCAATGTGTTCGGGCTCAGACATTTTTTTCCTCATGGAAGATGTCTGACAACGCGAGAATGAGGCCATTCATAATGGAATGGATGGCAGGGAGTTTCCTAAATGTTGTTTTGTGAATGTCACATAGAATTTTGAGACTAAACACATTTGCATGCATCAATAGTCTCATTAGCCTATATGCTGAGCTGATTGAACTACGCAATTAGCACATTCTGAGCAACATGCCTAGTGACATTGCTATGCCACTAAATCACGGCACATCCGCCAACAGGATCAGTTAGAGTGCAATGTACCGTGTTTGTATTGTATTTCCCAATCTCATAAGTGAGATTATCCGGGCTGTCTGTGATGAGAGCACAGACAGCACGTGTGGCTTCAGAGGGGGCTAGGAGTAAGAAGGGAGTAACAGTTGGTTTAGAATCATGGTATCATTCCTAGAGCCATTTTCCCTTGGCCTACGGACTGAAGAACACCTCCTAACATGAGAAGAAGAGGGCAGAGATGAAGTGAGGAGGGGCTGTGTAAAAGTCGCATTGGAGAGGTTGCAGCTCAAATAGCACATTCGCGGTGGCTACACCAGCCATTGTTGCTAAGACAATGGGGTCTAATGAAAGGGGTGCAAGATTAGGAAAGAGAGAGGTGGAACTAGAACTAGATTCAAATGTAGTAGCAATGCCAATGGCAGCAGATATGCTAAGCAAAGAGCCTAGGAGAGATCAGAAAGTAGTGGTGAAGAAGGGACATGAGCACATGATGATGCATGTGTTGCAGGTACGACGGGCTATGATGCAGCTATGTTTTAAAGATTATCGAGGAGCTGCACTTGTATCGCAGGTGTTGACAAGTTGACACTGCCTAAGGGTCCTAAGGGAAGCAGGAAGGCTTCTTGCATTTGACGAGGCCACGGTTTTGTAGGAGTTTTTTTAGGAGGAATAACATAGCACGATGAGAAGTCATCGGATGCTGTGTCAAACACACGGTCCACCTCGACCTCCTCATGTGCCTAGTAGTAGACAGGGTCCAACTCCTCACCAAGCATGTACCCCGGATTGCTCGTGTGCCGCTCAAGCCACTAATCCCATTCTCATTGTTCTTTGTACCCTTCTGTTGCAGTTATCGGAAAGGAAGGGATAAGCTCCGTTGAGGGTGGGAACGCTACATTGGCAAGGTAAGGTAATAGTCGAGCTTGGCACTTTGCCGTGCTGCTAACAATTTTTGCTTATCTTGTTGCTTATAGATGCAAGAGAAATTCCACAACTATGGCAGCTGCAGATGCCAGTGCCTCACAGCTGTGGAAACAGAATATTTGGCCGAGCTGCTGCTGCATAGATGTGTGAAGGCAGTGCTAATGACATGCTTAGCTATTGCTCTTGATCAGCGGTTGCTATCACTACTGTTAATCCTATTGCTGGGAGGAGCCAGTGGTGGCAGCCTCACCAGTCGATGGCCTCGATTGCAGTTGATGTTGCCCTTGTCTAGGCTGATGCTGCCGCCGGTGCGGGAGCTACTGGTCATGGGGCCCTCAGCTTTGGCAATGACCGTAGCCAAGAGGAAAACATCATTTAATGTTGGAAGGAAGCATCAGGTAATAGCGAATTCTTTGCGCAGATTTCTAGGCAGCAACAAAGGAGTTGTTGTAGAGCAGCGGCCAGAAAGTGTTGTTGAGGCAAGAGGGCTGCAACGTCAGTGGCAATGACTTGAGTAGTGGTGGCAGTTGCAACTACCAAGTCCCAGATTATGAGCAGTGTTAGGATTCATTACTACACTTCTTCACTCGTTTCTTCCTCTTACTCTCTTTGATACCATTAGTTACAGGAGGCGGGTTGTGTCATGAGGGGGATCCTTGTAAAGAGAAGCGCTACAAAGGGGTTGACGAAATGAATCAAGCGGTAGAGCTTTACAGAAAACAAAGGAATAACAAAATGGAGAAACATAGTCTTTCCATAAGAAGATCATAAAACAACACAAACAACACCGCTGAGAAAATGTTCTCGGGGATCTGGTCACCAAGAAAACCATAAAAAGGACGTGAGGACATGCCTACTGAGGCTGATGGTGTTGAAGTAGCCATTGGGCATCTTGTCATCCCAGCGAGTGAGTGGTGAGAAGTCCAAGGGTCACCATGAAAAACATACCAACACTCCTCTATGACTCGCAGACGCCAGTCACCACAAACGAGCAAGGATCAAAAGATGGCTAAGGAAAAACTGCCAACATTGCGGGGTACATGGAGAATCACCACGGTCGTCGCTCATGACGGGTGGAAGCCACAAAAACCAACACTCCCCTTGGCTGACACAGCCGTCGCCACAATGACAAGTGAGGGGCTACAATCAGTCTGTCGCAAACACCAACCATAGTACAAGGTCTCCTCGTGAACGTGGTTTAACTCACCAAGTGCCTGTGTCTCGACCGTGCAAGACATAAATCACACACCCACGTGCCAAACATCACACAAGAGGTACAAAGCAACAAGGTTCCCTCATGATCCTGCAACATGTCTCCGGGGTCCGGGTCACGACCAAACCTGCTCGCATGCATGGAACATACATAACACATGGAGGCAAAGGGTCTCCACGTCACACCACTACAAGTCACCAGGTGCGCGGGTCTCGGCCAGCATATTCTCAACCTGAGCATCGTGTCAGAGACAAACTAACCACGCTACTCTCAAAAGGGTGTCAGGCCAAAGCCCACTCACCAACACGCCCCTTGGGCTACAGAGGCTGACAGCACAAGCAAAGCTGATGGCCGCGCCAAACACAATCTCTCAGGGGGGAGCACGGCTCCCCCATGGCTACACACCCCTACAAAACAATAGTAGGGGTGACAATGATGCTAGTCGGATGTGCTCGCACATAGCCTCACCTTGAAGCATAGTCGTTGTGGTCGTTGTGGTTGTCGTCGCAATCGTAGTCATCATTCTTGTCGTCACCTACTGCTGTGACTGGTGCAATGCTGACAGCCTCCTCCAACTGCATCATCTATTGTATGTGTGCCAGCTGTTGAGCTGCACATTGCCATGCAGACTCTGCAATGTCAAGATTTGTGTACGAGTCGTCGAGCTATGCTACAGCTGTCGGCCAAGCGGCTGCATCTACAGCATGTATGCGGTCAGTCGCGGAACGAACCTGATGGTGGACCTCGATCGCGTGCACATCGGCACGGGCCACGGCCTCCTGTAGCCTTGCTGACTAATTGCGTAGGTCAGCTACCGAATCATCTGTCACCTGGCCGCCAGCTGCTGACAAGGCGACGACATAAAACAACGTGTCGGCATCTACAGCATCTGCATCTGCAAGAGGTGCCACTAAAGAGGCATCGGCTGCTACTGACACACCTGTCACTCGGCTGTCAACTGCTGGTCGGACGTCGGCATCCGTCAGTTGACAACTGCGTGTACACATCCTCGACATCTAATGACCCTACCCGACGACTCGTGGTGTCTGCGGTGATCCAATGTGTGCTTGCTGCATGCAACTCAGGCGTGAGGTTGTATAGGTGCCTATCTGCACGTGCGACCACATCCTTCTGGTCGTGAAGCATAGATAATAGGCACTCGAGCACGGGGGCCGGCTCGGCTGCTAATGCATCAGCTACTGCTTGAGTTGTGTCCTCCGTGACGGCTCTACCTCCACAGACAGCTATGGCAGTGGCGTCAGTCATAGCAGACGTGTTGGCAACCTCGACTTCTCCTGCCTCTCTGAGTGCCCCCTCTGCATATCTACCTATAATGGTTGATGCTACGGCTAAGGGAGGGTCTACTCTTGTTGTGGTTGTAATGGCTATCACAGGGGCGACGATCATCATGGTGTGTGCACCAACAAGGGCATCCATTACCGTCGTGTCGTCTGTAGCAGCGACTGATACTACTGTTACCACCACAACGTGGATGGCTGTCGATATACCCACTGCTTGGACGTTTGCTCCAAGGGCTTCAACTGTCACCACCACTGCTGCTATTGTATCGTCTGCTACTACTACCACACCTGCCACTTCAGTCACTGTTACTACAGCGTTGGCTGTGGTCTGTATCCCCATCTCCATCACTAAGTCCACCTCCAACTCCGCCTCGGACCACTCGTCCGCCTCCGACTCAAAGTCAGACCACTCCTTGGAAGACTTTTCCTGACTGAGAACGTCCTGTTGTGCAACACCGTCCATGGCATCCCTTCTGCAATCTCCGGTGGTCGTTGGCGGACACTCTATCCCTCCCCTCAACCGACATACCAATAAAGGGTAAGAACGGGTGCCACACCAACCCTACGACCAGGGACGAGGGAGTTGGTGTCAGGATGAGATCCTCGTGGTGCGGTCCCGACGTTTGTCTCATCGTCTCTAGTGGTTCACGTCTACTGTTTTGGGCGAATCTGAGACTGAGCGTGAGCTTTCTGGTCGCCTCACGGTATGTGAGCAGGAATTAAGAGACAGTCAGTTTGCAAAGGGAATAACGTCATTTTGCGTTAGTTTTTTAACATGGACATGATCACAACATTTATAGGGATAGTCATGAGCTTTCCAACGCACCAACTTGCGCGCAATTCGACTAAGCGTAGCTCAAGTTATGCTTGCCGAAGCACATGTCTCACCCACCACAGAAGCCTGACTCCGCCACTCGCCGTGGCGCCTTCATTCACGTGCGAAGCGCCTTTCCCAAGGCGCATATCCCATTGCACATGGTGTGGGGGTCTCCTGCACTGTTTCCACGCACCCTACCCACTTTTGGGTCATGTTTGGTGATGGGGTGTGACGAGGTTCGTAACCTGTCCGCAGACCTGCAGTCAGAATTTTGACTAAGTCCCCGAGTAACAAAACGTACCACTGAGTTTCGGACGTTGAGCCAGAATTTTGGGCAAGTCCCTCAGTAACAACCTGCACTACTGGATCCGGTGGATGATCCGCCGGATCAAGTGGATCATCCACCGGACGCCTCGGCAGGACTATCGAAGAATTTTCTCCAGATGGTATTTTTGTTACTCGGTCCGGTCGATTATCGACCGGATTTCGAGTCGCAGCCGGCTCCCAGAGCCGCTGCGTATACCCCAACTTTGGAATGCCATATCTCCCTCGATACTTGTCTGATTCTAGCGAAACAACTTCCACCGGATTCAACAACTCATTAACTTTCAGGGGCAATCCTCCATTTTAGGATCCGAGTAGTTTTCGAGTCCACACATCCGCCGGAGCGGCGTTTCCACTTTCTGGCGACTCGTCAGCGCCTCACGGCACCGCACTTGGACATGCGGAGGGGCAATTTTTCAACATTCTCCCCCTTGCACCTGCCATGCCTGCTGCTCCTGCTTGCTCTCACTCATCTTCCACTGCACCCTCCAGCCCGTCATAGCTGGTCATCCCAAGTCCGGCCACGCTCATCGCGTGTCGGTCCGCGGATTGCGCCTTGGTCAAGCAATCCGCAAGCATGTTGTGCGAGTTGCAGTTCTGCAGCACCACCTGCCCCTTCTCGACCATGTCCCGTGCGTAGTGATAACGCACGTCAATTTGCTTTGTCCTCCTGTGCTACGTCGGGTTGTTGGTCAGCGAGATGGAGCCGGTGTTGTCCTCTTGCACCACCGTAGGCTCTAGCTGCCAAGGGTGTACTGCCAGAAGAGGAGAGCTGGAGCGACGAACCGGATCACCACTCGTGGATGAAGATGACGATGGGGTAGGTGAGTCGGGTGGGTGAAGGTGCGTGACGGCAGTAGTAGAAGGAGTAGCGATGATGAGGTCGACAAGAGCGAGGATGGCGGAAGCCGAAGGCACGCTCACCTCTCCTATAATAGTTTCCCGAACGGACGTCATACTCAAAGCTCGTACAAGATCCTCCCCGGGTATAGGTGTCCCAGATGCTGCTGGCGGAAGGCTCCTGCCAAAAGCAGTGATGCTTCCCTCCTCTAAGAACCGCTCATGCGCTGCCATCATCTCCCGTTGTAGCATGACTACACGCTCCTGCAGATCAGCATAATCTGCCTCGGAAATATCGAGGTGGCCCATGTCCACCTGGTGTAGAATAAACTTTGCCTCACTGGATGCTGCACATGCAGAGTGCACAACTTGTGAGTACAACGCCATCTACATCTTTGCTGCTGAAGACGATGGAACTAGTGCTACTGCATCCTCCTGGGGGTCAACCAAGCTCGCAATGTGCTGAGATGCTGGAACATCGGATGTAGCTGCAGGTGTCGCATCCACATCATAGCTCGTGTCTGTAATGCGAGGAGTGAGCGGTCGCATGCCAAGAGAGAAGTAGGAGTCGTCAGAGTCTGTAGAGCATGCAAAAATGTCGTCCGTGCAGGTATTACCACTCTCGTCGTCGATGTCATCGGTAGGGTCACCAACAGGTGAAACCGAGGGGGCAGAACTTTGCTCCTGCTAACGAGGTGACTCCATCTGCATGTATGGATCTGCTCCGGTATCCTCGACTCCCGCCGTAATGGACACAGGTGTACAGGACTCCGGCTCAACAATTTTCGTCAAGGCGACCAACAAGCGCAGCTGGCGCTCACGCACTATCTCGTCGGGAAGGTTGATCGCTACCACCTGTTCAATAATGGAGTGTAGACCACCATCTGACTCCGTCCTGTGCACGAGACGTAGACTCAGGGAACATGAGTGACTCCTGACGCTGAAGCTGGTGCTCAAGTAGCACAGATCACATGGTGAAGCCTACTAAGTCTGCTGCAGCATGTGTCCCAATGACACCTCTCAGAACTTCTGCTCTCAAGAATGCCTCAACCTCCAAAAGACCAACCGGCTGACTCTGCTCATGCACTGCGACTGCTGTCGTACTGGTGTGAATCTCGTGCACCAACGCCCCCAAAGATCCGTGTGGGACATCACGATCGGCGCGGGACTCCTGTGCCACCGCCAGGCCGCTAACGGTCGTAGTCGTAAGTGGCACCGCCAAGGCACGTGGGACCTGCACTCCTCTTCATGAAACCTGCTGCTATAGAACGCCCGGCTCCTGCCATAGCGTAGATGTTGAACTCGATGACATACAAGTCTCAAGCCCTAAAGCCTCCACCACACTGCTGTGAGACTGCTGCACACACTCTCTCAAAAGTGTGGTAGACACATCCCGATCCATACGGGACTCATGTGCCGCCGCTGGGCCTCCACCGGCCGGAGCCGCGAGTGGCACCGCCCAAGTACGCCTTGCCTGCGCTCCTTCTGATGTCGCCTGCTGCTCTGGAAGATCTGGATCCAACCTGGGCGATGAACGGCAACTCTCCACCATGAAGGCCATGTCAGGGTCAGACTCCACGCCATGTGCTGTCACCGTATCATCTGAGTCTGCCTGAGCTGCTGCTCGGGCAGCACGGCCCGGCACGAGTGCGGATCCCGCCGCTACGGTCACATCAGGCAATGCACGGTGATCACACTCCCCCTTGACAGGTACAACAACGGAGGCCGAGGAGGTGGAGGATGTATCAAAACCGGCACGAGCACGCCGTGTGGAGCGCTGACGCCGACGTGGCGAAGTCACTCAACTGGAACGACTACATGAAAACATGGCATTGCGAGATGGCGTCGTGGTCGCAGCAGAGTGGAGGATCGAAAGGATGGTGGCAGCCTGGGACTTGCTGCCAGATGGAGCTGAAGGTAAACCATCGGATGAGGAAGGAGGAGAGGATAGAGTAGATGTGATCAAAGATGCCGTCGACAAACGAGTAGTAGAAGCATGCTGAGTGACGACGAGGTCACAAAGTCGTTGCATTGTCTGCCGTGGATCTCAGCGAATATGCTCGCTAGAGGTCCAGCTAGGGGATCTACCAGCGCCGGCAGATCCGTATGCTTTGGAGGACGCAGGCTCGAAAGAGGATGTAGCCAAGGTGGATGCCAGCCGGGAGGGCGTGTCCAACAGCGACGCCAACCATGACGTCCATCACCACAGTAGTAGCAGGCAAATGCGTAGGGCGCCTGCTCAGATGTCCGCGCACTCATCTCGTGCGCTAGACGATGTCTAGGTACCGAGGGCACCTATCCGGGTGGTACACACCAAGCCACGGGAGAGAACAAGGCCAGTAGGTACTGTCACTCCTGGAGCTCACGGCGTCCGGGTCAGCAAATGTGACCAGACGGGAAGAGCTGCACTACCACAGCACGCTCGGAGACTACAGTCCGACTAAATGCCGCCACTAATGCTGCTGCCACTAATGGAGCGAAGACTGCTCCAAGATCAGAAGGGGTGGTAGCTGTAGGTGTGGCTGCTGCTCAAAGCGGTAGACGACCCAGCCCTCAGAGATGGTAAGACTCGAATCCACCGTCGATCCTACGGGGTGAAGTGCGCGCACCAATCCACGGGCCCCAGGAAGACGCCGGTCCACGACGCGTCTCGAAGCGGAGATCGCTGCGGACGACAGTCCGCTCTCGGCTCTGAAGGCAAAAGTGCAAGCTCTCGCGCAGCCGCCGCACTAAGTAGTCGTCAACACTCCACCGCCTGATGCTGCTATTGCGGCTATGAAGCTGCGGCTGTTGCGGCGGTGGTAGTTGGAACATTACCTTTTTCTTGTGGTTATTCTCTAGCCCTCAGGCCTCCCTTTCTGTTTTTTTTTCTTTGCCCTCACCCTCCACCCCCTTTTTTTTGTAGTTCTCCCCTCTGCTCGCCTTAAGTCGTCGCCTTTCTCTTTTTTTTTTTCTCTTTTTTCTTCACTCGCTTTCAGGCGTACCCTTTTTCGTATTTNGCGGCTGTTGCGGCGGTGGTAGTTGGAACATTACCTTTTTCTTGTGGTTATTCTCTAGCCCTCAGGCCTCCCTTTCTGTTTTTTTTTCTTTGCCCTCACCCTCCACCCCCTTTTTTTTGTAGTTCTCCCCTCTGCTCGCCTTAAGTCGTCGCCTTTCTCTTTTTTTTTTTCTCTTTTTTCTTCACTCGCTTTCAGGCGTACCCTTTTTCGTATTTTTTGTTGCTCGCCTCCTCCCCTTTTTCTCGATTGCCCGTAATTTGGACGAACGGAGAAAATAAGGAGAAGGGGAGGTGTCCGGCTTGTTTTGCCCTCCCTCCAGTGCACGCTCGCTCGCTCGCTCGCTGAGCGAGCGAGTGAGCGAGTGGGTCTGGGGGTGAGGAGGGAGCGAGGGGGGGAGGGGGTCCTATCTGCCCCTCTGACCCGGCCCCTCCGTCGATCGGCCGACGGGGCCGACGGGGCCGAGGGGACCCACGGGGTTGACGGGCCCCATTTGAAGGGCCCCTCTGAGGGGCTCGGCGGGGCCCTCCGAGGGCCCCGTTGAGAAGGGGAAGAAAAAGAGGGGGGGGGTGCGAACGGGACCGACAGACTGCCTCAGAGGGCCCCCCCTCAGAGGACAGCTGCGAGGCCCTCCTCGCAGCGGCAGCAGCAGCTGCAGCGGTAGGTGCAGCTGCTGTGGTTGCTGATGCTGCTGCTGCTTCTGCTGTTGCTACTGCTCTGCGTAGCAGCTGCTGCGGCTGCTTACTGTTGCCGCCGCGGCTGCTTCTATTGCCGCCGCTGCTACAGTAGCTGCTGTTGCTGCTACTATATGTTGCTGCTGTTGCTCTACGCAACTGCTGCTGCTGTTGCTCTACGCAACTGCTGCTGCTGCTTGCAGCTATCGCCGCGGCTGCTGCTGCTGCCACTGCTGTAGTAGCTGCTGCTACTGCTATATGCTGCAGCTGCTGACGTTGCTGGTGCAACGGCTCATGCGTTGCTGCAGCGGCTGATGCGCTGCTATAGCTACTTTCGTTGCTGCTGCTGCTGTTGCTTTTGCTATTGCCGCCGCAATTGCTATTACTCCTTTTCGCGGCTCACCGCCCCTGTGGCGTTGACTTGCAGTCGTTTCGTGCTCCCTCACGCTACTGCTATCATCTCCCGCTGTAGCATGACTACACGCTCCTGCAGATCAGCATAATTTGCCTCGCAAATATCGAGGTGGCCCATGTCAATGGATGCTGCACATGCAGAGTGCACAACTCGTGAGTACAACGCCATTTGCATCTCTGCTGCTGAAGACGATGGAAGTGGTACTACTGCATCCTCCTGGGGGTCAACCAAGCTCGCAATGTGTTGAGACGCTGGAACATCGGATGCAGCTGCAGGTGTCACATGCACATCACAGCTCGTGTCTGTCATGCGAGGAGTGAGTGATCGCATGCCGAGAGAGAAGGAGGAGGAGTCGTCAGAGTCCGTAGAGCATGCGGAAATGTCGTCCATGCAGGTACTGCCACTCTCGGTGTCGATGTGATCGGTAGGGTCACCAGTAGGTGAAACTGAGGGGGCAGAACTTAGCTCCTGTTGACGAGGTGACTCCATCTGCATGTATGGATCTGCTTCGGTATCCTCGACTGCCGCTGTAATGGACACATGTGTACAGGGCTCCGGCTCAACAATGTCCGTCAAGGCGACCAAAAAGCGCAGCTGGCGCTCACGCACTGTCTCGCCGGGAAGGCTGGTCGCTGCCACCTGCTCAATAATGGAGTGTAGACCACCATCTGACTCCGTCATGTGTGTCGGTGCTCCGTCCTGTGCACGAGACGTAGACTCAGGGAACATGAGTGACTCCTGACGCTGAAGCTGGTGCTCAGGTAGCACAGATCTAACGGTGAAGCCTGTTGAGTCTGCTGCAGCACGTGTCCCAATGACACCTCTCAGAACTGCTTCTCTTAAGAATGCCTCAATCTCCAAAAGACCAACCGGCTGACTCTGCTCATGCACTGCGACTGCTGTCGTACTGGTGTGAATCTCGTGCGCCAACGCCCTCGAAGATCCGTGTGGGGCATCACGATCGGCGCGGGACTCTTGTGCCAGCGCCAGGCCGCTACCAGTCGGAGTCGCAAGTGGCACCGCCAAGGCACGCGGGACCTACACTCCTCCTGATGCAACTTGCTGCTGTAGAACGTCCGGCTCCTGCCATAGCGTAGATGTCGAACTTGATGACATACAGGTCTCAAGCCCTGTAGCCTCTGCCGGACTGCTGTGAGACTGCTGCACACACTCTCTCAAAAGTCTGGTAGACGCATCCCAATCCATACAGGACTCGTGTGCTGCCGCTGGGCCTCCACCGGTCGGAGCTGCGAGTGGCAGCGCCCAAGTACGTCGTGCCTGCGCTCCTCCTGATGTCGCCTGCTGCTGTGGGAGATCTGGATCCAACCTGGGCGATGAAAGACAACTCTCCACCATGAAGGCCATGTCAAGGTCATACTCCATGCCATGTGCTGTCACCGCATCATCTGAGTCTGCCTGAGCTGCCGCTCAGGCAGCACGGCCTGGCGCGAGTGCGGATCCTGTCGGTACGGTCACATCAGGTAATGCGCGGTGACCACAACCCAGACAATTGGTTGTAAATGGACTGCCAAACAGTCATCCGCATTTGTCCAAACTAGTTTTTTTGTTCGCCCATGTGTGCTCTTAAACATTGTGTATGGTTTGGGCGAACTCTTCCTAAATTAATTCAAAACATGATGGATTTATTCCAGCTTGTGTGGGTGAAAAAGCTAAAACATCACAACAACAAATTGAAAGAATGTGCTTGACGATACAGTATCATGTATAATAATTCACCAACACATCGAAGAATAACCTCAAAAGGCATTGCTTGTCGTTGTTTTTATGAATATGGTTTTATCTGATGATGAGTTTATTTGAATGAGATTGATTTTTTCTTGTATTGTGAACATGCTAGTTTCAAACGTCCGTTATGAACTTCAGAAGAGAAAAAAAAGGATCTTTGACAAATTTGGATGAGTTTTGAATGTTTCATTATGAAAAATGAGATGACGTTATCATAGGTAGAATTTAATTTACATAACTTCTTCTATGACGGTGGTTGAATTTCTTTTCTTTCAACTACAGTTTTACCGTGTTTGAAGCCGGGTTCACCAGTGTCGAGAGTTAACCATGACAACCAGTTTCGTGAAAGAGGACATTGCGAGGCCAAGGATGTAGCGCGAGGTGTGGCACGTGACCTGAACTGGCCACCTCGTGCTACAAAGGAGCGACATAGAGGGAAAAAACAACATTAATTCCTGCTCACCAATGGACTGGTGGGGTGGGACCCAACCCGACGTACAATCCTTACTCTTTAGTTCTGGCGTCGGACTTGTCATTCCGTACAATCCGGGGTCTGTCTGGACATCTAGGTTGATGTCTCTGTTTTGTTTCTTTAGGGCGGAGCCTGCACGTGCGTCCACGGACGTGGAGGGGCATACAACTTGACAAATTCTTGCACCCTAACAGGTGAATATGCCAGAAAAATGACCGATCCACCAAACAGCCCAGGTACAAATGCGGGAAAACCAGTTTGTTTGCCACGCGAAGCAATTGTAATAAGGTTACTATGTAACCCAAAAGGCAAGCTTGAAACATAGGAATCTCGTCTCGACCTCCATTCAATAGTACATGTGCATGATGGCCTTTTGGTTTTACCCTGATCAGCGACTTAAACCCTGCAATATGGGGGTGAGCAGTTGAGCAGCAAGTACACAACGTACGAGCTGGCGATGCAACCACCAACAATGACATGCATGCACTGTTTCAGCCACTGCTGCTGCTTGTGAGTCTGTTGGCCTGTACGGCGACCACAGCCATGTGCTGGGTGGGTTTGCATTAGTTAAGGGCCACCGGCGATGTTATGAGGTGGTCAGTTGTGCTTGAGGTGCATCGAGTGCTGAGGTGCTTGGAGTTTCCCTGATGTTGTTGCTGCGGCCACTGCCCCTTGCTGCGCTTGGGACCAATTGGAGGCCACCTCCACGGTCTGCTGAACGCAGCACGTGCTCGCCACGCTAGCTTGTCAGCGGCCTCTTTGAGGGCATCCCTGCCCTTCTTGGATAGCGTGCGTCTGTGGACTTCACCTTCAGGCAGACCACGGCTGTTAAGCGTCGAGTTTCTGATGGTGATGTTCCTGTCTCCGACTGTGATTGGCTGCTGCTATTGCTGCCACCTCCACTGCTGTTGCTGCTACTGCTGCCGCCACCATTGGCGCTGCCAAGACCACTGCCGCTATCCCCACTCCTGCTACTGCTGCTGCTACTGCTGGTGGTGGTGGTGGTGGTGGTGGTGGTGGTGGTGGTGGTGGTGGTGGTGGTGGTGCTCACTTTAGGCAGTGGAGAAGCAGTGA
>SZWC01014607.1:0-16885 GCA_023375785.1 Penium margaritaceum
GCGGAAGCTTCTCCATGTTCTTCTTTGGAGGCGGCTTGGCGGCGGACTTGCGCTTGCCCATCGCAAGAGCGAGAAAGAAACAAACAAACAAGGAAAGAAAGACAACAAGAAACAACTGCTGCTGCTGTTGGTGGTGCTATTTGGTGGTGGTGGTGGTTGTGGAGGTGGTGGTGGCGGCGGTGGCGGCGGCGGCGGTGGTGGTGGTGGTGGTGCTGCTGCTGCTGCTACTGCTGTTGCACCTGCTGCTGTATGCTGTGTGCTGTGTGCTGCGACAGCCCCAGCTGCTGCCGCCTCTGTTGCTTTCCCGCGCTTGTTGCGATGGCTGTTCTCCTATTGTCGAGCCAACCCTACAGCAAAAAACAGCTGAAAGGCAGGGGAGACGTGCCTGCACCTCGCTGCAAGGCCCCTGCTGGCCTCCTGCCGCTGCAAGATGAGGAGCGCGGCTGAGGAGCCGTCGGCAGGCGTCCAACGCGCGAGAGAGAGNGACGGCTCATGAAAACATGCACCAGCGGGCTGGGAGGAAACAAGCGCCGGACTGCCTGAGGGGTTGTGCAGGAGGCGAGAGGGCATCGCCAGCAGAAATGCCGCTGAAGGATCCCACAGCTGTGAGGTGATGAGTGTCGCTCCACACCCGTGGCCCTGACTGTGTGTACGGGCGTCGAGTTTCAGTTCAGCTCACGTCACTTCCACTGTTGCTGCTTCTGCTGCTGCTTCTGTCCACGCCCGTGAATGTGAGAAAGCCAACTTCGTGATAAATCTAGGGCCAAAAAGCTCGTATACCCGCACCACGCTGACTATTTAGCTAGTATGCCCGCGAGTCAAACTTTTAGAACGTCGTACCCATCTCTTGACAGAAAGGACCGAGGTATCCGACCCTCGCTCGCCATGCTCAATCAGGGACATGCTTTGCTAATCCAGCATGGTAACGAGGGTCATGTGACCGTCCCATGATCGCGACCGTCACTCCCTCGTGAGATTGTAATGGGTCGATGACCCTTTCGTTTTCTTTCTTTCGACGCGCAAACCCCCTATGATTGAGATTTTTGTCTGTTTTGCACGGGCTGATCCCGCACAAAGAATGAACGGATTGATTCCCTTGTATCCACCTTCTGAGCGACAAGCTTCCCGAATACCCACATTGTACACTAAACGACCAGAATACCCACTCATTTCAATTGGTGATCACATTGTCCACAAAGAGCAAATAGCAAGTAACCGTGCATGCGGTACCCAATCGTGAGGAAACATGAGTACATTATCGATATTATGTGCATGATTCTATCATATGTGGACATTCTGGTCACAATGTTTTCAATTTATATGAATTCGTTCCAATTTTTAAGGGCATAAATAATCCTCTGCCCGTCGTTTCGGTCGATTGAGACGCGCTGCCCATAGTCGATTTCGACCCGCACGTGATGCCCAAAGTCGAAAACGACTTGCATGCGGTGTCCATAGTCGGAAACGGAAAGACAGCGGTTTTCAGTTTCCAAGACAAATCCGAATTTTATGTCTACTGTGCCCAGTATTCACGCGAAGTATTCGGTTCGCTTTCACTTGCATGTCGGAAAGAAACCTCGCATGTTGCCAGCCTGGGCAGGCAGCCTCTCCTTCGAGTTGTCGTTTACCGTTCGACGGCGGGAAGTTCGCACAACCTCAACCCATGCATGTGGACCGCCATCGTCGCGCCGTAGCCGACGTCTGCGCATCCCCCGGAATAGTACATTTTTGTCGCCAATGAATGCTCGCCGAATGGTTGAGGCCACCGGCAACGACATATTGTCCACGGTGGATGTTGCCGACGCCGTGCGCGCGTCAACCTTGTCGACGGCATGTGCCGACGTCCACCCACGTTCACGCGAACAGGTTCATCAAGTGAACTGCTTTTTGTACCGGTTCGCACGATGAACCGATACTTCGCCGTCGGTTGAAGGTGCTTCCCCAATATGAATTTGTGCTCTGTTTACTCCTACTACCGAACTTTGACGAATACGTTCCTTGGACATGGACAACGACGCCCGTCCTCATGGCCTCACACATCAGGGATGGGGTACTCCCATGGAGGATCCTGTGGCCGTACACCAGGCATGGGTGGCATTGAAGGAGGCGTGGGACCGCTATGTCGCGCGCAACGCAAGGTTGGAGAAAGAAAACTATGCAGCAGGTTGGGGCAGCAGCGTTGTTGATGCAGCGTGCGGGCTTCCACGCTAGTTGCTTAAGTCAGCTGCCCCCTCAGTCTGCTGCTCTAGAGTGTAAGTCTGGAAGCTCTGGATTTGTTACTCGGAAACGCGCGCGCCAGAGTTAGCGCCAGAAAGCAGCTGAAAACTGATAGTAACTGATTAGGAAACAAGAATGAACGACAATGGGAGACCCCTCCAAGTTATAGGCCCCCCCCCAACTCTGTAGAGCTTGTTACTCAGTTCATCAGCCAATCAGAAAATAACTAATTTCAAGCTGGCAGGTTTTCTTGGTGTGGCCTGCCAGACGGCCGGCAGCCCAAAACCCGGGCGTCGTCCGTTTTGCCTGAAAACTGGACCATACCATAATACCGACGCTGCAAACGCAGCCGTGCGGTCAGAATCTACTAGAAAAATAGTAGCGAGTAGTTATGGCAGCCTGAACCCAGGCAGTGCCCACGACGGTTTATGCCGCCAAACAGGGCCAAACAACATGCACCTGGGACCCTAGGCAGCGCATGACGACGTAGGCACGACAGTGCGCCCTGGATGCATGTAGACAGCGACTACGGTGGTAGTGACTGCCGACAGCGCGACCGCCGAGGAGGCCTGCCGATGGAGCTGAGCACGTCGCCGGAGAGAGGGGACTCCAACGTACTGCAAGACGACCTCAGCGTGCGTCGGCTCCACCGGACGACACTCCGTCAGCGTCGAGTCTCGCCGTCAGTCATCTGCACGCCAATGTACACAAGCCGGGAGGACACAACAGAGCAGAATGAGCGCAAAAAACCAACAGTTGGGCTACATTGTACCATCATGGGTCGTGACTCCTGTTTCTCCGTACCATATGGCCTGGGTTTTGGGAGCGCCCATGCCAAGTAGCAGGCCGCTCAACTGTCCCGACCCATGGGAGCCGTGGATATGGTCAGAGCCACCGAGTCCGTCATGAGGAATCCATGGTAATTCCGTCGACAACTTTGGGCATGTGAGATTTAATGTAGTGAGAGTACTGGGTTTATGAGTATTATTCCAGTGACATGTTTGGGCAGCCCAGCTATTTTTCATGCACAACAATGGGTACGCCTTCATTATTTGACGTCCACAATGGGCATGCGAGGTTTGATGCAGAGAAATATTTGGGTACATGAGACATTATGAGCATGTGGTGTTGGTATGCTGCACATTCCAAGACATATAGTTCATATTTCATGGGCATGTGGTGTTAGTGTCTTGCACATTTCAGGGCATCGAGTTCATATTTCAATGTCAACGAAGGGCATATCAGTAACATTTAATGATGAAAACTGGGCACGAAAGTCTTAATCGTGTTCATTTCATGGGCATATCATGTTAGTCTGGTGTTAGTGTCCTGCACCTTTCAGGGCATACAGATCATATGTCAATGTGAAGCAAGGGCATTTCAGTAATATTTAATGGTGAACATTGGGCATGAAAGTCATCATCCTGTACCAATTATGGGCATGGAAGTAATGATCTGTGTGAGAGTGGGTGCTCTCTGGAGATTTAGCCTTTGTGTGTGGAGAGCACAGTCGCAGCGGAAAGATAGACTTGGAGATGTCTGGGAACCAGAGCTGGAAAATACAGTTAAATTAGATTGAACTGAGTACACGGTGTTTATACTGATCGGCTGGCTAGCCCAGGCCTCAGCCTACTGCTTTCCTAGCTTGTTACGACAAGCTACTTGCACCTGAACTCGGTGCTCTGCTTGCTCCTGAACCTGGTCTCTACTTGCACCTAATGCCTAGTGCGAGAAGTCCCCGGCCGTCGATCGTCGAGATCGACGGTCAATCTTGTCTCTCGGCGAGCCGCCTCATTACTCCCGTATGCCTCTCGGCGGTGGGCGTGGTCACCGTGTTGCGCACGCCACCGGGAGTGCTGCGACCGTCGCACGGTCGCAGCCACGATTCTGCTGTCGCCGTTGACCGCGGTTGTTGCCGGGAGCTCCCGGCGGCGCGCTCCCCTCGGCGGATAGCGTATCCGTTACGCTATTCGCTGAGGGGGCGAAAGCCACCCTCGCGTGGCGGTTACGGAACGCTGCGTGGGGGTTGCGTGCAAAACAACCCCCTAGCGCCAACGTGACCCTCACGTCGGCGCTTGCTTGCTCGCTGCTCCTCCTCGCGTCCGTGCATCCCCGCATCCGCACAGTCGCGGTCGAGCGGAGGTGAGCTCGACCGCGAGCCAAATTTCCGAAAAACGGAAAATGGCTCAGATGCCCCCAGATCCCGGGTGAGACCCCGAGTATGCCAGAAAAAAGGGGCACCTTGTTACATTCACCTCCCCCGTCGGAGGCGCAACGTCCCGGCGCGCCTGAGGTACTCCTGGAGAACAGTGTTGGTACCCCCAACGTGGAAGTTAGCCTCTGGCTCCCAAGAGTTGTGCTCCACCGGGTACCCCTTCCACTACACCAGAAACTCATGCCGTCGTCCCCTTTGGCGGTCCGCCAGAATCTTTTCCACCTCAAACTCCTCACGTTCTTCAACCTGGACAGTAGGAGGTAAAGCTGTCCCGTGACCCTGGAAGAATGTGTTGGGGTCGTGGTAGGCACGAAGCAGGGAGATGTGGAACACCGGATGGATGGTGTAGTGAGCTGGCAGCTCCACTTGTATGAGACGGCCGACCGCTTCTCCAGAATGCGAAACGGACCCACCCATCGCGGTTTCAGCTTTGGACTCCCAACTCCCATCAGCTACAGATTAGCAGAGTTTAGCATCACCTGATCTCCCACTTGGAACTCCTCCGCAGAGCGATGCTTATCAGCCTGCCGCTTCTGCTGCTTCTATGCCTTCCACAGTCATTGCCGCACCACGTCCCAAGTGGTGGCAAACCCTTCAGCAATCTTCTACACAGCCGGAAGAGATGTTGCCGTAGCAAGGGCGGCCGGGCTCAGTGGCTGGTGGCCATAGACCACCTCTAACGGTGACTTTCCTGTTGATGCTGACACCGCTGAGCTGTAGGCAAATTCTGCCACTCCGAGCTTCTCCTCCCAACCCTCTCCATCCGGTGGGACCATGCTCCGCAGCAGTTGCTCCAATGTATGGGTTGTGCGCTCTGTCAGCCCATGGCTCTGTGGGTGGTATGCCGTGGTCAACTGCACTCTCGTGCCCAGCTTCTCCATGAGATCTCTCCGGAATCGCGAAGTGAAGCGTGGATCGCAATCTGAGACCACCGGCTGCGGCACTCCATGCAGCTTGATGACATGACTGAGGAGGAGTTGAGCTGTCCCGGCAGCTGTGATGCTCTTAGGACATGCGATGAAGTGTGCCATCTTGGAGAACCCGTCCACCACCACCAACACCGTGTTGTTGCCTTGCTGCGTCACAGGTAACCCGCCAATGAAGTCGAGCGAGATGTCTGTCCATGGCCTCTCTCGTACAGGCAATGGCTGCAGCTCCCCTGGTGGCTTGGTCCTCCGCGCCTTGATGCGTTGGCACATATCGCAGTTGCTCACAAACCTCTTGCAATCAGTTTCCATTGACGACCACCAGTATTGGCGTGCCAAGGCTTTGAGCGTCTTGTCGAGGCCGAAGTGACCCGAGTAGTGGGTGTCATGCGCCTCCTCCAGCAACAACTGCTTCAATGGCGCATAGTCCGGCACGACAATCCTCCGCTCCTGACCCCTTCGCCAATACACTCCATCCCACCTGGCATCTTTCGGCACACCACCTGTGAACTCATTGTCCACGCCATAGCCGTGCTTGAATAGGCTATGCATGACTGGAGATCCCATCAGCACTGAGATGGCATTGAGGCTCAAGTCCGGCCTCTGCGACAGAGGATCTGCCGGGTTCATCGTCCCAGGCTTGTACTGGATCTCGTAGTCAAAACTCCCCTCAAGAAACTCCATCCAGCGAGTTTGTCGATGAGTGAGGTTCGGCTGCGTCTTCAGGTACTTCAGGGCGTAATGGTCCGTGAAGACCACGCAGTGCCGCGACTCAAGGTAGCACCTCCAGTGCTTGAACGCATGGATTGCCGCCATCATCTCCTTTTCATGGATTGCGTAGTTCAGCTTCGCACCTCGCAACTTGCGAGACGCGTACGCAATCGGCTGCGGTCCCTTTCCGTGATCCTGCATCAGCACCGCCTCAATGGCATAGTCGCTTGCGTCCGTCGCCATGACGTACTCCTTGGATGAATCCGGATGCACCAGAACCGGAGCGTCACACATGGAAGTCTTGAGCTCCTCGAAGCTCTTCTGCTCCTGATCGGCCCATTCCCACTGGAGATCCTTCCTCAGCAGCTGAGTCAGCGGCGCACCCTTTTCTGCGTATCCCCGGATGAATTTCTGGTAGTAGTTGACAAACCCTAGGAACACCTGGATGTCACGCACACACTTTGGTGTCAGCCACTGCTTCACTGCTTCCACCTTTTTTGGGTCCATGCGGAGACCCTTGCCGTTGACGATGTGCCCAAGGAACTCCACCTCCCTTTTCTCGAACTCACACTTGGAGAGCTTTGCAAACAACTTCTCTCTCCAAAGAATTTCCAACACCTGCCGAATATGTTGCTGATGCTCTTCCAGAGTTCGGGAGTAGATGAGGATCTCGTCAAGGAACACCACCAGGAACTGGTCCAGGTGAGGGTGGAAGATCCTGTTCATGAGGCTCATGTACGTTGCAGGAGCGTTGGTCAACCCAAATGGCATCACGAGGTACTCAAAATGACCGTACCGCATCCGAAACGCCGTCTTCTCCATATCCTGCTCCGCAATCCGGATCTGATGGTATCCCGAGCGCAAGTCAATCTTGCTGAAGAACTACGCTCCCCTCAGCTGGTCAAAGAGCTCCTCGACCCTTGGCAGCGGGTACCGGTTCTTGATCGTTACGTTGTTCAGTGCGCGATAGTCCACGCACATCCGGAGCTCTCCTGTCTTCTTCTTCACAAAGAGGACCGGTGTAGCGTAGGGTGACACCGACGGTCTGATGAACCCTTGCTCCGTCAGCTCCTCCAACTGCTTCTTCAGCTCACCCAACTTGTTATCGCTCATACGATAAGCAGCCCGTACCGTTGGAGTTGCTCCCGGAACCAGATCAACTTTGTGGTCAATGTCCCGCTTCGGTGGTAAACCCTTTAGCAGCTCAGCAGGAAACACGTCACTGTAGATGAACAACACTCCTTTGATGCCTTCCGACTGCTCTGTTACAGGTGCTTTCTGCTGCTTGCCCTCTTGTTGCTTTGTCTCCGCTGCCAGCACTTCCACCTCTGTAGTTGCTTCCTTTTGCCGCACCCACACAAGGTACATTTGGTCCCCCTTGCGTTGACAGCGCTTCAGCTGCACGTAACTCAACTGCGACACCTTGCCTGTCTTGGAGTCCTGCTCCTCTGCCCACAACGGCAAAATGATTTGCACTCCGCTTTTTCACTTTCGCCTGGCTGCGCACCCAATCCACTGCAGGATTCCACAGGTGCACCCAGTCACGCCCCAAAATGGCGTCGTAGGTGTCCATCGCGCACGTGTGAAAGTTCACATCGCACGAGAGCTTGCCCAGACGGATCCTCAGAGGCTTCGGAGGCAGTCCGCACTCCAGCTCCCCTTGTACCAACTTGGTCGTAGTTGGCTTCCCGGGTAGCCGTGCAAGCCCCAACCTCTTTGCAAGCTCGTCGTTGAAGAATGAGTGCGACGCGCCACAATCCAGTAACGCTTTAATCTGCCGGCAAGTCCGGCGCCCCTCGCCGTCCGCAGAACCAGCCGATAATACTTCGGCTTTCAGGAGGATCCCCGGAACGCTCCCGTTTCCTTCGCTCCGCAGCAATACACTTGGCAACTCCCTAGTTGTCGAAGGACTTTTGGGGCTGGTGTTCGCTGATGCGGACGAATCTTTCCCAGCAGATGGCCGCCCGCCACTCACTACTGGTTGCCGTTTCCCTGCTGCTTCTTCTTGCAGTCCTTCTTGTGGTGCCCAGGCTTCCCGCAGATCCAACAGTTCCCACCACCCGGCTTGCTCTGCTGCTGGCCTCCTTGCACTGCGTCGATCTCCATGGGGTCAGCTTGTTGGTGCTGTGCTTGACGCTGAAAACTCTCTTGTTTCTCACGGAAACCCCCTCGATGGTAGCGTAGCGCGTCAACGCGCTCAGCAGTGGCTACCATCGCCTGGAACTCTGTGATGCCACTTAGTGCCAATGTGTGCTGAATTTCTGCCTTCAAGCCGTCGTGGTTTTTGTCTGCCATCTCTGGCTCGCTCATGTTGTCGATCTCCGAGCACAACGCCAAGAAACGGCGTGTGTACTCTTGCATCGAGCCGATCTGCTTCAGCTGCTTAAGCTTGTTGCGTGCGACCATGGAGGCATTCACGAGATCAAATCGATCTCTGATGGCTTGCTCAAACTGCTCCCATGTCGTCGGCACGCGAGCTTCAGCTTGCACCGCGCCTGGCTGCCACAACACGGCATGTTGCACAGCTGCGTTCCTACCTCCACCTCGAGTGGCCAGAATATTCAGTTGCCTCCACCACTCCAATGCTGCTCCACGTAGCAGTGTCACCGTGAATGACACACACATAGCATCGTCCTCCGGATGGTGACCCAGAGCCCCAAAGTAGCTGTTCATCGCAAACAACCAGGTCCGAACGCTCGCTCCCTTGACAGAGGGATTGAACGCTTCCGCAGCCTTCGGCTTTGGTCTCGACGGACTCCTTGACCGGGCCGCCCCAACCTGTCCAGCGTTAGTCCCGTCCCGCAGGTCAGCCATTTGCAGATTGAGCCGCTCGTTCTCCAGCTTGAGGGCTCCCAGCTGCTCTACGATCTGCTGCAGGGCCTGCTCCATGGCTCTAGATTGATTTTAGCCACTGGAGATCCTTCAAAAAAAAATTGGCAGCATTTCGGCAGCAATCAAAAACTTTTCTGGCAACAATTCGGCAGTCCGGGACGAGAATCTGAGGTCTTCGAAGTGCGTGGGAGTCACCCGTCGTCTCCCGCGCACGCACGGTAGACCGTATGGACGCTCTGGAAATGTCAAAAAATTTCCAGAGGTTAGCTCGTGTGTTGGCTTCGAAGTCTGGTCCCGCAATCTCCCTCTCGATCAGCCTCGACGTTGTCCGGCGTAGTCCGTGCCTTCGCTTCTTGAAGTTTCGCGAGCTCCGGCAGCGCTTCTGCCCAACGCGTGGCTCTGGCTCTGATACCAGATGTGAGAGTGGGTGCTCTCTAGAGATGTAGCCTTTGTGTGTGGAGAGCACAGTCGCAGCGGAAAGATAGACTTGGAGATGTCTGGGAACCAGAGCTGGAAAATACAGTTTAATTAGATTGAACTGAGTACAGAGTATTTATACTGATCGGCTGGCTAGCCCAGGCCTCAGCCTACTGCTTTCGTAGCTTGCTACGACAAGCTACTTGCACCTGAACTCGGTGCTCTGCTTGCACCTGAACCTGGTGCTCTACTTGCACCTAATGCCTAGTGCGAGAAGTCCCCGGCCGTCGATCGTCGAGATCGATGGTCGATCTTGTCTCTCGGCGAGCCGCCTCGTTACTCCCGTATGCCTCTCGGCGGTGGGTGTGGTCACCGTGTTGCGCGCGCCACCGAGAGTGCTGCGACCGTCGCACGGTTGCAGCCACCATTCTGCTATCGCCGTTGACCGCGGTTGTTGCCGGGAGCTCCCGGCAGCGCGCTCCCCTCGGCGGATAGCGTATCCGTTACGCTATTCGCCGAGGGGGCGAAAGCCACCCTCGCGTGGCGGTTACGGAACCCTGCGTGGGGGTTGCGTGCAAAACAACCCCCTAGCGCCGACGTGATCCTCACGTCGGCGCTTGCTTGCTCGCTGCTCCTCCTCGCGTCCGTGCATCCCCGCATCCGCACAGTCGCGGTCGAGCGGAGGTGAGCTCGACCGGGAGCCAAATTTCCGAAAAACGGAAAATGGCCCAGATGCCCCCCGATCCCGGGTGAGACCCCGAGTATGCGAGAAAAAAGGGGCACCTCGTTACGATCTGGGTGGAATATGGGCATTGTTGCATGATTTCTCAGACAAATGTGGGTATGCAGATACTAATTCAGGATGAATTACCCAGTCCACTGTGGATCTAACCACTTTGGATCCCGTACACTGCAGAGTCATAGCCAATGGCACAGGTCGCACCCGCAACCCTGACGACTATGACATCCCAGTGCATCAAAAAATTTGTCCTCTTTGGCATCTATGTAGCCTATGTTGTCATCTCCAGATACGTAGAAGAAATCTTCCCCATGACTCTCCTCTGCCTCTGGTACAGTAGAGTCCGTATTCGATTCACATGTGTCGTTGTGTGTTGGTGTACAATGGCACATGCCTACGAATCTTGTTCTTGTTGGCGGCCACAAGTAGGAGAGCAGTTTCTGACACACCAATGTTGTACCAACTCCCAGGAGGAACATGATGGTCAAGTCGTCTTGGGAAGAAGAAGCCATGTTGTCCATTCCATCAAACTAATGACGCAAAGAGAATGAACTGAAGATGTCAAGAGTCTATATGTACCCTTTATACCTGTGGGTGGTGGATCCAGATTTAGAATGTATTATCACACAACTCTTCATTACTATTTGAATACAACTGCAATTGTGGATTACAACACTTGCACACTGGGACAAGGCACAAATCATACTCGTCACTTATGATGCTCAGTTATGTAGAGTGACGAGTGTTCCATGCTTTAGGGTTTGCACATGGAGTGGGAGGAGTACCCGAGATGTGGCAATGGTCACTCAAATCCTTTGTGAAATGCTGTTACTCGAAACTACTAATCCACATACACCACAACTGAAGCATACTGTAATGCAGGAGTGCAATCATGCGCCACATGGTATCTGGCATGCACCTCCCCTATCACAAGTGGTCGTTGTTGATCTCTGCAAAGCAAACACAGACAAGGAACACATAGTTAAAATTCATGAACACAACCAACTAAGTCCTGAAATGGCATAGTGGCAGAATGAAAGAGCTGACTCAGACTCACCAAATGGCAAAGGACCGGTTGATGCTGTCCACTTCAGCATGGAAGGCCATCCAGGCCTCCTTACGGTCCTCCGCATCATGGTGGTTGACGCCTTCCTCGTCACTGGACACAAAGACAGGGTCGACGACCTCCTGGCCCCCCTCCTCCCCGTCCCTCTTCCTCCTCCCCCTCCCCCCCCCTCCTCCTCCTCTTCTCCCTCCCCTCCCTCTTCGTCCTCCCCCTCCTCGTGGGAGTCTTCCTCTTCCTCCTCCTCCTCCTCCTCCTCCTCATCCTCAGACTCTGCATCCTCTGCGGCAGGTGGTGCATCATCAGCCTCATCCCCTGAGTATCCCATAACGTCCACGTTGCTCCTGCACGAGGCACGCATGCGTCTCTCTGCGTCAAGCTTGGAGACGCGTGCGGCTACCATCTCCTCTGGGCTTGGGGCCTCCATGTTTGGGCATGCCCGTCGGACATGTCCCTGCTTCCCACAGCGAGCACAGATGCGGCGGTTCTTCAACTTCGTGTACCTGTCCAAGCGCACCGTGGCTGGCCGCCCACGCCCGCAGCTTGGGCCCGGCTGCTTCCACTTGGGCTCTGCGGGCTTGACCTGGCGCACCTTTGGCAATGGGAAGGGTGCGTTGTAGGTATGCTTGTAGCTCAGGTTGAGGTAGCCGAGATCGACGTAGGCGATCGGGTTCATCACGTTCTCCAGTAGTAGGCTGCACGCGTGCGGACACGGCACTCCATACTCCCGCCACCGCCCACATGTGCAGGACTTCGTCGTGATGTTGACATCGCGTGGAGTGCCATTGGGGCGAGTGGCTGTGCCAGCGTGCCACGGTCCCCTCTCGTCGCCGTCCAAGTCCAGGGCGTACTCCCTGCTGCGGTCACAGTTGTTTTTCAGCTTCAGGTAGAGCGTGGCGCGACGTTGCCAGGGGCATCGTGTACCAACCTGCGGCAAATGTTCCACAACCGCTGTACAAACAGATGCAAGTTGACAGAGCAAAAAAATGGGTACATCTTACGTAGCTCGACTAGCTTGCCATTCAGGGACTCCATGGCGTTGCTGGTGGTATGCCCACCGCGAGAAAGCGGACAGTAAAGCCGACTCCAGCGCTCCTTTGGGATACCGGGCTCTCCATTCCCGCCCAGCAGGTAATCCACCGCCCTAGGTGATGTGCGCCGCATCTCTGCCAGAGCTGCGTCCCAGTCCGCCTCCGTCGTCACGTGTGCCATGTTCCAAAAAAGTGCGCCAGACCTGCCCTGGAACTTGGACTGCACATTGCGCATGAGGTACCACGCGCAGTACGTGTGAGTCGCCCCGGGCAGCTTGGCCTCGACTGCGTTGGCCAGTCCCTTCTCCCGGTCAGAAATGACCACGGTCCCCTGAGCTGCTGCGTTCGGGTACGCTGCTGCCACCAACTCGCAGAACCAAGACCAATTGCGCTCATCTTCCNACTTGGACTGCACGTTGCGCATGAGGTGCCACGCGCAGTACGTGTGAGTCGCCCCAGGCACCTTGGCCTCGACTGCGTTGGCCAGTCCCTTCTCCCGGTCAGAAATGACCACGGTCCCCTGAGCTGCTGCGTTCGGGTACGCTGCTGCCACCAACTCGCAGAACCAAGACCAATTGCGCTCATCTTCCACGGACACCAGGGCGTATGCAGCGGGCACTACGTTGTCATTAGCGTAAAAAAATTGCATGATGAGCAGTGCCTGTTTGTGGCCGTTTTTTAGGTGTGTCCCATCCATGACAAGGACCCTCCCCGTGTACTCAAAACCTTGCCTGCAGGTACCTGGTGCGATGAACACACGGTCGAAGGCACCGGTGTCACTGTCTTTCTCCGCTTTGGCGATGGCTTGCGGGTCAACCCTCAGCACCTGCACATTGAAACATATTCGACAGGATCAGTGACCAAACTATGTCATAGCCGTAGTCGCAAATGGTTGACAACAGGTAGGTCAAAACAGGATATCTTACCTCGTCCACGTACCCTGGGAACATGCTCCAGGTTTCGCTCTTCTTGCCGTACATTTTCTCCAGACATAGCTTCTTTGTACGGTAGAGGGTGGTGTATGGCACCTTCGTGTTGGCCACTTTTGTAACAGCCGCCTGCAGCGCCTTACGCTTCACCGACGGGTCCCGGACGATGGTGCTCTCAATGTTTTGTGCCACCCACCTCATGGTGTGCACGGGGTTACACTGGCCGAGGCCGGGGTCACAAAGATGGCCATCCACGAACGAGGTGATGTTGACTACACCGGACTTCTTGCTGTACCCGGCACGAACGATCCATGGACAGCCTTTAGTGGCAAACTGCTTGCACCGGGCCACAAACCGAGTGGGATCGCTTTTCAGCCACCTCAACGCCATGCGGTTGTGTACCGCATACTCTTTGACTGTGGCTTTGCACGCGGCAAAGTCAGCAGGGGCACGAAAACGTCTGCCAAAGTGGATTAGGCCGTTTCCTATTGTTGCACGCATCAGGCCAGTGGCATACCGATCGCTGCTTCCGCCAAGTATGAAGATACATGATGTGTTTCATGTGAGCCTGTTGGCTCCACACACGGCAGAGGGAACCGTTCAACCACCACCGGCAGTCCTTGCTGCCGATGGCCAATACGAGGTTCTTTGCCTACTCCAGCACCGAGAGCATACTCTCCGGTCGCGGGTTGTCAGGGAATACCACATTCATTGGGCCGGGTGTGGACATGAACATAACTCATGGGAGCCCGAATCTTGGTTGCCCACAGGGGTGGTCAATAAGTATTACAGCAAGCTGGCAACTCGCACGGATCGATGCGTGTCAAGGGGCACCACCTAAACGGGGAAAAAGTGAACAACATTCATGTAGGGTGGCATTCATGGACTGCAACCATATGTTGTTGGGGACGTCCAACATGGTTGTCGTACGGACGCTCTAGCCTAAATGGGCAAGGCCGACAAGCTGTAGCTTAGGTCCAAGAACCATGCACGTGATCATGTTTAGCCGGTGATTGAGATGATTAGTTTTCTTTCACAATGTTGATGACTCACTACCTGACAATCCTGCTTGTTGTTCATGAAACGAGACGGTTCATTGTAAGTGGTCAGGAATGTAGCGGGAGGGCCGGTTTCGCCCTCCCTCCTTGCTGAAGCGAGGGGTGGTTGCGCACCACCCCTCGCGTTGGCAAGGGCTGGCCAACGGCCAACACTTTGCTAGTCGCCTGCCAGCTTGCTGCCGGCCTGCTAGATGGCCGGCGGCCGGCCAAGTGATCGGCCGGCCAGCTGCCAGCCGCCGATCGCGGCGGCTGGCGGCTGAATCATGCTTATTTTCATAAGCATGATTCAATATGCACGTGCAAAGATTGGTTGGACGCATTGGAGATCATGACACAGCCTACTGTATGGATTTGCCAATGGTAAGTCCAACGCCAAGGTGAGAGCATTGTTAGAGAGCCAACTGAAGGTGGGCGATTTTTTTTTTCTATCTTCCCAACTCCTTTTGGCAGCTCGACAAGTAAGGTCACACAACCCAAAAGTTGGTGGACTTCAGCCAATCAACAACTGCCTCCACTTCCTTAAGGTCCATGGTGATCCATCTGCCACTGACGATGTGGCCCAAAAACTCAATCCAATGACGATAGAAGTTGCACTTTGAGAGTCAACCATGAATTTTATCCCTTTGTAGAATCTTGAAAACATTTCAAAGATGTCCACTATGCTCCTTTGACATATGACTGTACAGGATGATGCCATCAAGGACATGGCAAAGTCATGAATGAACAACCAAAAATTGTGGTCATGGCCGCCATAAATATTGCCAGATTATTTGTGAGTCCAAATGGAACAACCATGACCTAAATGTGCCCATATTGCGTATAAAGCGATGTCTTCCTACGCGGATGTGATCATAGGGGCTCTGGAATTCTCACTTGGTCAGAAGGTTCATCTGCTCACAGATTGGGATAGCAATTCTTACTAGTAATGTTATTCAATGTCCCATGGTCCAGGCACATCCACATCTCACCAGTTTTTTTTCTTTTAAAGCATAGGCGGGGCATATGGTAATGTGGATGACTTGATGAACCCCTAACCAATCATCTCGTCAAGTTACCTTTTGGAGCTTAGTCAGCTCATGGTTGATCATTCAATGAGTTCTCTTAGCCATTGATTTGTTGACTTGCTTCATGTGTATACGATGATTGATATTGAGTTCCAGAGGTAATTCTCACAGAATATTTCTGAGGAAAACCCCTTCAAACTACTTTATGATTGGTGCCAAATCATCTGCTGTGGCCGCAAATATCTGAGGCATTAAGGCCGATGAAGCTGCTGTTTTTCTTCTTGCTACAACAATCTCCCTTGCTTTCCCTGGTCCCTCGTGTGCTAGCCATGCTTGAGCTTAGAATCACAGGCACCCCTTTGTCTTGTCTAGAGATATTGGTCGTGTATGTTAGGTTGCAGTTGCCGTAGCTTCCCATACGGCTTCCTGCTCTGATCGTAACTACCACTATGTTGTGGATCACTCAATCAAAGGTCGTTGATGCTTTTCTGCCATTGATGTCAATGTAAACCACACCAATTCTCTATTCCACTTGTGGGTTGTGCCAAAAAGGGAATTTCTATCCGAGAAAGGTTTTGTGGTCACCTGTTGGACAAGTTCTCAACACCGTTACATCTTATAGTTATCCGATTTGTAGTCAAAGTGGTTGACAAAGTCAGGGATCTGCACTCCTTCATCGACGGTTCTTATTTCAAACATCCCTAGTTTGGTCTACAAATCCAGCTTTCAAACAACCTCATTGCTTATAAAATTATGATAAGTTCCTCTGTCTAGTAGTTCTAGTATGATTTTGGAACTCTTACAGCCCCTCATTTGTACTTGCATCTGTATTGCCGATTGGTCTTCCTCGTATCCCTTGTCAAACTTTGTGACCTTAGGGTCCCTTCTGTGCGGCGTTAAAATCCATTCATATAGGAAATCGGTCGATGCAAAACTTTCTGGGATAGGAGTTTTTCCATCTACTTATGCCCTTTGCCATTTCCTGACTCCTCAATCTTCACTATGAGTTCCCAATTTTCGGGCTTGTCGCTCTCTTTTCTGGTAGTCGCGCAAGATATGACCAAAATTTCCCACAATTATAGCACAACCATTGTTTGCACTGATCAGCTGCATCAATTTTCATTAGGGAAGAGGTCTTCGTCAACTACGACTTTCTGTCACCACAATGCAGATTTCATCTCTGGGGTCGCAAGCTGTTGGATTTCTGCACTCGAGCATTGTAGTCCGTTATGATGAGTGTGATCAACTACTACAGTCATTTGCAAAAAGTCATCCTCGATGCTGGATACTACAATTTCTGACCAAATTTTATGTTTCATTCTGTTTTAAGTGAAAACAGATTGTGCCGCGTGTGATGTCGGTGCCGTTGATTCTTTTATAGATACACTTTGTGTACTCTGCCATGTTGGGCTGCTAACACAAACATTGAAGCTTGTATAGAAAAATCCAATTTATCATTCAGCTTGATAGTTAGAATGCCTGTGATTGACGATGTGAGAGCGGTCACGTGAGCCATTGATCCAGCTCTGCTTGTCTCTTGCTAGTGTCGCATGGTCTTTACATGAGACCACCAAGCCAACATTGTGCCACAAACCAGCAAAGTTGCAAGGTCAAATATCCTTCGATCGTTATTGATCTTTGAAGTGGGGAATTATACCTCCAAACTCTTCAGCCACATCAAAACCATTAGTCTTGTCCAGTTTTTCGGGATCGATCGGCTCCAAAAGTGCTGGCCAGATTTGG
>SZWC01014607.1:46778-73840 GCA_023375785.1 Penium margaritaceum
GGGGGGGGGCAAGCCAAAGTGTTGGGGGAGGCGAGAGGGGAGGGGCGGGGAGGGGGATGGGGGGAAGGGAGATGGGAGGAGCTTTCTGCGCCACCACCACCACCGGTTCGTACCAAGCACTTTCACTCGCATGGCGGAAGGCCGACCAGAATCGGCGCAACAACTCTGTGCCTCTCGCACGTGCCACCTGCGATGTCTGGACGCTGCCAACGCCCTCACGCGCTGCAGCCTCCGGTGCTTCTGCTGCTTCTTCTGCCGCAACCTCCAACGGGACCCTTAGCCCGCCGGAGGCAGGCCCCACACAGAGCGCTGGAGTTTGAGGAGGAAAACGGTGCTCGCATACCAACGCTGCTGTCAACAGCGACCTGTTACTTTGCCCATCGCTCCTGCCCGACGCCCAAACATGTCTGCTTCTGCCGCTACTGGTGACTGCCGCCGCTTGTGGCGAAGTGGAACAGAAGCGATACGGACGCAGTCAGCCGGAAGCGAGCGTGGCGGAGCAGCTGAGCAGCGAACGTCGTGGCTGTGGAGTGCATGCAAGTGTCAAGGTGGGAGGCCTGGGCCACATGGCATACCCTGGGTGCATAGGGCTGAAGCAGCTAAACGGAGGTAACTAAGATGGGCGGAGTGACTATACACCCCAAGTTTCGCAAAATAAGCCCCATTCGCCCTTCTGTCGGAGCAAAAAGCCTCATCCGCCCCTCCGTCGGAACGATAAGCCTCATTCGCCCCCCCGTTGGAGCGATAAGCCTGATCCGCCCCGCCGTCGGAGCGATAAGCCTGATCCGCCCCCCAGCCAGCACGATAAGCCTCATTTGCCCCTCCGCCAAAACATTAAGCCTAATCCGCCCCTGTCCGGGAAGAAAAAGCCTAATCCGCCCCCCCGTTTTCACCATGCTCAAACAGCGATGCATGTCGCTGCTTAAGCATGGTGAAATTGGGCATGCAGTGGTAGAATGCGGCCCTCCATCGCGACCGTCGCGATGGAGGGCCGCATTCTACCACTGCATGCCCAATTTCACCATGCTTAAGCAGCGACATGCATCGCTGTTTGAGCATGGTGAAAACGGGGGGGCGGATTAGGCTTTTTGCGTCCTTGCACAAGGGCCGAGTCAGGCTTATTGTTCTGGCGGAGGGGCGAATGAGGCTTATCGTGCTGGCGGAGGGGCGGATCAGGCTTATCGCTCCGACGGAGGGGCGGATGAGGCTTATCGCTCCAACGGAGGGGCGAATGGGGCTTATCGTTCCGACGGAGGGGCGGATGAGGCTTATCGCTCCGACGGAGGGGCGAATGAGGGTCAAGGGTGACAAAACAGGGGGTAATTAGCATTTTCACCGAACTGAGATTTTAGAAAGGTTTGTAGAGGACAGACGAGACACCCATCATGATAAAATTTGACTGTCGTGCCCGCAAATTTTGAATTAGATTCCGGATGCGCAAACCACTTTCATTTTGTCATTGCTTATCCAGTGTCCGGCATAACAAAAGCAACGTATCTAAATCCGATGTTTTTCGAACAAGATACCATATGTTGGGATTTTTACAATGGGGTGCCGAAAGCAAAAGTAGACAACAACTTGCGCTTACACGAACACAACCCTACTGCACAATGACATTGACTTGTACGCATCATTGTGTCGTACTCGCGAAAAAATCTTACCTGTCTGTTGGACTACTATGCGTAGCCTCGTTGCCACCAATGCCGCAAAGTCACGCGATTGGTTGTTGGTCTGACGATTGACGACCTCTCTATCGCCCGGTTCAACGATCACTGCCACACTCATGGTGTTGTACGACAACACTTTGGTGACTCTATCAAGTGACTAGAGCTGGATGCCAAACACCAATCCGTTCAAATCGTTTCATGTGTGAGTTCGTGATTGTTTGGAGCTAGACTACATCTTCCTCAACTAAAACTCAACGTCTTTACGATAGGATGACCCGTATCCATGACTCACATGGACCCCATGGACCTTGATTGCACACTACCTCCGATGGACAGCTAGGAGGACATCCCACGCACTCGTAGCTGACCATGGGGTGTTGACATCCGTTATCCGCCCAAGCTGATATGCGACGAGGCTGAAGCTGCTTGGCGCCTCGTCTAGGCTAAGTGGGGCGCCATGTATGACAATGCACCACCTAGTCCACACAACATGTGTTGGATGATGGGCATGCGGGCTCCTACGAGGACCCCGTTGTATCCCACGGATGATTGGCAACCGTGGGTGCAGATGCATCCAATCACCATGTCGCGCATGTAACACCATGGGCTATCCATATTTCTTCGACGATTTTTAATTATGTTGCACACACTTCTTAGCGCGTGCTTGTGACTCCCTTGTATAAGTTTCCCAACACCATACCCTAACAACACCAAACAAATTCTTTGCACAAGGGTAAACATGGAAAGAAATTTGATCATGCTTAGGAGTAATCACAGATTGTCTTGCAATTACAAACAACCTACACCTACATGTAATACCCTGGTAGGCCACTCACTAACCAGCTCTAGAAACAAGGTGGCACAGAAAACATCCAAGCCTGTTGGTGTGTGTGGCTTCCACCCATCACGAGCGACGGCCAGGAGAGCAGCGGTACAGGAGAGCACAGCGACATGATCCCTGATGCGGACCCAGGAGGCACCGGTGCATCGGCAGGTGGTGGACCACCCACTCGGAGCTGACCGACGACTGCTACATGTTCTCGATGTTGTCTCGGACCTTCTGTAATTTTTCTCTAGCCTGCAGGATTTCATCGCTGGACTCGCCACGGGCCTGGTTTGCATGTTTTCCATTGTGTGTCCACCGTTCAATACCGGATGCATGTATGTGACTAGCCATAGCGTCCAGCCTGAGATCCTGCACGTTTCGGTTCAGACGATGTAGCGTTCTGATTTCTATGTGCAGAGCTACGGCCAAGATCGTGTTTTTGGTTCAGTTTTAGGACAGACCTTGCACTTCCGCGTACGACACGCATCGTGCCCCATGGCAGATGTTTATGCTGTGGACCTGTCATTTGTTAACTCTCTCTGCATGTGTTTATTCATGGAAGCACATTTGACACTGTGTTCGTGTCGTCTAACCAAACCCTTGCCGTTTCGCGTCCGACCTGTGTTGACGCCGCGAGCTGACTGAGCGCTGACACCCAGCCGGTGGCAAGCGTGCTAGGAAGCTCCATGGAATACTCCCATGGTATCAGAGCAAACGAGCCACAATTCGTTGTTCTGTGGAGTAGAGACGCATCAGCAGCAGTAGCAGCAGCAGTTGCAGCAATGAGTGGTAGCAGCGGCAGCCACCCATAGTAGCAACAGCAGATCCTGGAGGGACCCACCACAACTAAGTTGTAGCGAAGCCGTGGAGGTAGCAGAGATAGCGGCGGTAGCTACAACAACGGTCGTAGCACCAGCAGCAACGGCAGGAAGCACCTGAAGCCAGAGCAGCTACGGGTAGCAGCCGGTATAGTAGTAGCACCAGGTGGTAGCAGCAATCGTGTCTGGTTACCAGTCTGTACAAATTTTTTTTTGGAGAAGCAGCGTACAGTAATACCTTGCGACATCGGCTGCGAGCAGTGGCAGCGCGTAACAGCGGCAGCAGCTTGCAGCAACGTTGGTATCAGCATCCACGAGCAGAAACAGCATCGCAGTAGCTATAGCGCCAACCATAGCAACAGCAGCAGGCAGCAGCCCCAACAGTAGCAATAGGCAACAACCGCAGAAGCAGTCGTAGCAACGGCGGTGAGCATCACGTACCTCTAGTTGCAACAACGACAGGCAGCAAGCGCAACAGTAGCAGCGGCGGCGAGCAGTTGCAGCAGTAGCTGCAACAACATTCGTAGTAGTAGCAACAGTAGCAAGAAGAAGTAGTCGCAGCAGTAGCCGCAACAACAGTAGCAGTAGGTAGCAGCCGTAGCAGCCACAACAGCAGTAGCAACAGCTATTGTTGCAACAACCGCAGCAACAGCTGCTACAGCAGCTATTGTCATGGGGTTGGAGGGGGACCGGACGCAAGGGACCTCGTCCGGGGGTGGGGGGGTCCCGTTGGTTGGGCCTGTCGTGCTGACGGGGGGCGCGACAGAGCACCGGCCGAGCGTCAGCGCACGAGACGGCGCATGCAGGCCAAATGTCGGCCTCCCGCTGGCCGAGAGGGGCAGAGGAGGCCGGCGGGCGGCTTCAGGCCGCCTGCGCGTGAGGGGGGGGAGCGAGCCTCCCCCTCCACTACGCTCGCGGCGAGGATCAAGCCAGAGAAAGAAAGGGAGGACTAGGGATTTCCTCAAGTGGGGCAATCGAGAAAGACCCCGAGGAGGGGTACCCCACAAGCACCGAGGGTTTGGCGAACCCAAAAAAAAAAGCAAAAACAGGAGTGGGGGTCTCCTACTCCCTTTGTTTTTGTTTTGTTTTTTTTGTTGTTTCACCACCGTCAGCTAACAGCGGTAACCATTGGAGCAGCAACAGCTGCCAAAAGAGTCGCAGCAATAGTAACAGCAGCAACGGTGGCTTGAGGCCACAGCCATCGCCTGACGACGGAACCCGGTGCAGCATCAATGGCACCGAAGGCGACTTGAGGTCGCACGTTGCGATAGCTGTCCCATCGCCAGTGTGTGACGGTAGTGCAACATTACGGCACTACCGTTGTGGCTGAGATTGATGACATCGTAGCCCGTCTGGAGACGTTGCTACATTCGTATCCCTCTACATGGTGCTTCACGCCACCGGAATTAAGTGTGTAGGACTATCAGCCACACTAAGCTCTCGACATGAGCTATGCAGTGTGGTCATGGGCGTTGCGAGCGCCGTGGTCTGCACCTGAGCCTCAGCCGTGGCAGCTGCCACATGCACAGTCGCCGATGCAGCCGTGGCACGTGCCCCATTTGTCTTCAGGGTTCTTGTGCTACTACTCTTGAGATAGGCAGCATGGCTGGCTCCAATGCCGACAGCGCCCACCAATGATTGGTTTCTCGAGCCATCCTTCCCTGCCTTTGCTTAGACATTATGGTGACAGTTGTGTCAGCCAGGGAGAGTGTTGGTGTGTGTGGCTTCCACCCGTCACAAGCGACGGCCAGGAGAGCAGCGGTACAGGAGAGCGCGATGAAATTATCCCTGATGATTCAAGAGGCACCGGTGCGTCGGCAGGTGGTGGACCACCCACTCGGAGCAGACCGAAAACTGCTCCAACGTCCTCGATGCTGTCTCGGACCTTGTGCAGTCTTTTTGCAGCATGTAGGATTTCATTGGTGGACTGGCCATGGGCCTGTTTTGCAAGCTTTGCATTGTGTGTCCACCATTCAATCCCGGATGGATGCATACGACCAGCCATAGCATCCGGCGTGAGATCCTGCACGTTTAGGTTCAGACGGTGTAAGGTTCTGATTTGTCTGCGTAGAGTTATGGCCAAAATAATGTTTTTGGGCCGGTTTTTGGACAGACCTTGCACTACTGCGTGCGACACGCGTCGTGTGGCGCGACAGGTGTTTATGTTGTGGACCTGTCATTTCTCAACTCTCTATGCATGTGTGTATTCATGGAAGCACATTTGACACTGTGTTCGTGTCCTCTAGCTAAACACTTGCCGTTTCGTGTCCGACCTGTGTTGACACCGCAAGCTGACTGAGCGCTGACGCCCAGCCAGTGGCAAACGTGCTAGGAAGCTCCCTAGAATATTCCCACCTGTAGCCTTGGTCATACATGGCCTCCTGCTCTGCCTTCTGTAGCCCCACTCCCTTCTCCTGCACACCATGAAAACACCACATGGACGGCTCTTAGTGCATGCATTAGACAAGATATGAGTGTAACACATGGAAAAAGGAAAGCAAGGAGCGTGCCAGTCAGAAGTGAGACCACCTTGTCGTAGTAGTCCTCTGGGATATCATCCCAGCCTCCATGTGGCATGCCCTCAGTGGCCCGCGCCTGGTGGGCGCAGTCGAGGTCCTATTGTCTACGCCGCATGCCGTCGTCTTCACTGATCCATCGGTATGGTTCTTCCTCCTATGGCTCCAGAGTCTTCGTCCAAGATGAAGCGTTCAAAGTCGTAAACCTCCTCCTCTCATGAGCCATACGTTGGAAACTATTCAGGTTCGTACTCACCAATTTCGTCATCAGAGACGTTGATTTTGTCGGCTGTTGTGGTGGCACCAACAGGGTCTGATTGTGCCTGTTCCTTAGGAAAGTCCCGTCCATCGTGATGATGCGACGAGAGTGTTTGAAGCCGAGGACCGTAGCACCAGGGGTGACAAACACCCGGTGGAAGACGTTGCCCTCTGTCGTCTGAGCGACTTTGTGGGCATTGCGATCGAGCTTCATGGACACAGAAAAGGACATGGCGCTACACTTTTCAAAAAAAGTGAAAAACAAAAAACCTTTGCAGTGTATGCTGGGAATAGAGAGCATGACATCGTGCGGGACTTGAGAAGCTTCTCTTGTGTTGCAACCTTAACATGGTAGCCTCCTATGGTCCTCGTCATTGCGGGTCGCCTTCTTCACCACTTCTTCGAGGCTGGTTACATTGGCATAGGGATTCTTTTGCATAGTGGCCACAATGTGCCGGCAAGTCCACTTCACTGTCTTGGCGGGATCTCCACGGCCTTTACCAGCACCTTGCACACAGTGATGGCCATACTTCTACTCTGACACTTTCACCATCCCACTTTGAGTACACATGTGGGCGCACAAAATCCAGGGGCATTCCTTGTCCTTGAGCTGGACACATCGTGCAGTGAAATTTGTTGGTTCACTCTGCAACGAACAGACGGTCATGCGGTTCTTTACTATGTAGTTGTCTACGACACGACAACACTCAGCCATGTCGGTGAAGTCCATCCCCTCCCCGAAAGTTGCCATCCACCTTGGTACATTTTGGGGCCTTTTTTTCTACCTCATCGTTGGAGGACACTGCAAAAAAACAAGAAAAATGTAACAATTTCAGCGTGTAAAAACAACCACCATGGACGGAGTTCATACTAGTACAGGCACCATAACCTAACGCATGGTCGTTTACCCTACAGCAGTTTGTCCCTAGAGCGACCTAGCTGCAGCTTAGGAGCGGCAGGTTTCTCTGGCGACGACAGGATGACGATGATTTCAGCGTCCAACTTTGCATAAAAAATCAGTTGGCGGGCAAGGGGGGGGGGAGAGGAGAAACCTGGCTCATCCTGAACGGGACGTGCTAATGATGAAGGGGGAGACCCGAGAGTGCGGTCATCAGACAGCCCACGTCCACGCCTACGTGACCTGGACCATCCCAGTTGTGCAGCCATATTGATGAAACATGGGTAGAAGATGGAAACAATGGGGATTTAGATCAGGGGGTACCCACTCGGTTGCTTTCCTAGGTGTAAACACTCCTTAGCTATGCTCCTTGACACCTTGCATTGTGCCTAGGCAGTGCACGGTGCCAGAGTGACGAGGGCGATACCGTGGGGGGGCAGTGCTAGGTCCAAATCTACATCATGGAGAGAAACGAAGGAGGGAGGAGTTTTGACGTGCGCATGAAAACTACCGTAGTGCTTCCTAAATTCTCCGTTAATTTTGGAGCCTTATATGATTTTTGTATTCTCCCAAAATGGGTCTATTCTATTTTTTTGTGGTTGTTGATGAGCACTTGTCAGTAAATAAGAAAGACCTGAATTAGCCCACTGTTCAAGTCTCGGCACTCCGTCGAGCGATGAACTCGAAGATCGAACTTCAAGTGTTTGACCTGTAATCACGCGAGACTGTCGGAAAAGACCTCATTAGGACACCTGAGCGCTTTGAGTTCAGTCGCACTTTTGAGTGAGACAGGATGTCATTGCAAGATGAGCGACTCCTCCGTGTTGTTGCTTTCCACCATTTTCCAAATTTCAAGCTCTGTACCTGAAGCTATACATTCACCAAATAAGTGGCACATGATGTTCCAGCGATTAGCACACATGAATTTTAGAGGAATTATTTTGCAAACGATAAAAGTAAAAATAGCCTGCCAAATCCATGAGTTTTACTGGTGATTCTCCCATTCACCAAGTAGTTTTCTAAGGAACGCAAGGACGAACCAAAAACAGATGTATTGGGAGAGTGTGGATGTTAGTATGGTAATACATGGCGTACGATGCACCGAAATTGAGGAATGCTGGGCTGTCAGCGTCATGCACTGTTTGGCGAGCAAACATTTTGCAAATGCCAAGGAAGACACGTGTACGCCACACTGAGGCATCGGGATCTGTTTTATCAAGAGCATGAGGCGTCGGAGAAGTCCACATGGTGCATGTCTCGAATAACGAGGTCGTACTTACGAGGTCACAATAACCCCCAAAAGGACTCGAGAAACACGTACTTGTCGCTTTTGAGAAGTTCATATTACATTGATATAATTATTACTCGTCATTAACGCCAATCCAAAAACCAACGATTGAATCAATGTTGTAAAGATGAAATTACATCGCTTGATTAAGCTGACGATGTTTTTATCAAGTTGTATCCACAAAGGAAATTAAAGAAGGCATACTCACTATTCAAAAAAAGGAACGGCATGACCAGGTAGACGTCCGGGTGCGCCCTGAGCAGTCATGTTGTTCATGAGTATCCCGTTCTTTTCTTTTAGTGCACCGGATATGCTGTGCCAAATTTTCAACAAGTGGATACGCTAACTGAATAATATGTGCGGTGCGGTATCCAAGCTATTTCACCTGTTTTGAAAGTAGCACACGAATTTGTCAAGTTTTTGAATGAGCAAACACAAATTTCAACCCTGCAAATGAGCAAACAATTGTGTTCAGTCTATTATGCCAAGCGGCACGTAGATGGTTCACGGGGATGAGGTGTGTAGCAAAGACAATTAGAGGATTTGGGACAACTGGATAACTTTACTGAGCAGTAAGTGTACTTTGATGACAGTTGTCGAATGAGTCAAGCTCATACATACAATGACAAGAATCGGAATGAGGGATTTGTTGGGTCCTTGGCGCTCGAGAAGAGCGATGCGTACAAGGTCGTGCCGTGGGAAACTACTTCGAGAAGCTCCGCCAAGAAGTCGAGGGGCTTTGAAAACATCGTGACGCGGATTTTTAAAAGTCTAGCCCCATCAAGAAGTCGACTGAACAGTATTGGAACATCCATATGGTTTTTGACACTTCTCTCAACCATTATGGGTTGTGGTCAAAGCTGTCAAAAAATTCATGGAACAAAACACGAGAGGTAGTGGTAGGTGGCCAAAATGCCCTCAGCCGATCTGGGTAAAAATCGTGAAGTCGTTGTGTTGGGCCACGAATGTAATGAAGATACTCCCACTTGCGGAGTTCACGGAGTTCACGGAATCGTGTACATCAGGGACTTAATACTCTCCCCTTTTTAGCCGTGACCTCCTGGCCTGTTAGCAGGCGTAGGCCGGTTTCAACGATTGTAGCTAGCGATCAGGTGATCCACGCTTTGGAGGTTGTCGTATGGCTCCTGGCTGTTGTGCGCGGGACGTCGCACGTCGCCGTGGCAATTGACCAGGTACTCGATCTTTTTTCCACGGCGTCGATGTCAAAGGATGTCTTTCGTCATGTACTCTGTATACCCGTCCACTTGTATAGAAAGTGGAGGTTCGACGTCTCTGCCAGGAAACTTTGTACTGGGGCCCAAGCAGTGCTTGAGCTTGTTGATGTGAAAAACGGGATGAATTGCCATGATGTGAGGCAGGCAAAGTTGAGTGATGACAGGGCTTACATTTGCTTGATCCAAAGGGTCCCAACCACTGGGGTTTGAGCTTCACAAAGTCCTATCATTGAAGTTTTATGTTTGCCAAGTTGAGGAGGACGCAATCGCTAGCGCTGAGCACATCACCGTTGCAATGTCGGCCGACCACTCGCTTCATAGCTGCCTATGTCTTTACCAGCATCTGTTGTGTTTCCTCCCAAACACTTGAGAAGGCCCAACGGTAGATTTCAACCGCGGGAATCTTGCCTTGGATTTCTCGTCCAGCTGGTCTGGCGGGAAGTTTGCCATAAACCACCTCCAAAAAAAAATCCATTTGCGGTGGAAGTGGTGGAGTTTGGCGGTTGGTAGTTTGGCTGCCCAATGGGTGCCGTACGGCTTGCATAATGTGCAAAGAAGCTGTTGGAGCATGTGATTGGTCCGCTCTGTTTGCCCGCGGTACACCATTGATAGTTAGATCCAACTGTTGTAATGGGTCATTAACTCATGCCAAAAACGGTTAGTGAAGCGACCGTCTCTTTTGTTGATGATGGTACGTGTCACGATGTGCAGCCGTACAATCTAGTTCAGACATTTTTGCGCGGTGACAGTGGTCGTCATCGGGATGAATTGTGACATTTTTTGAACTCTGTACACCACGACGAGGATGTCTTCGCAACCCCAGGGGTGGGGGACAATCCCGTCACAAAATCCATGCTCATGTTGATCCATGGCTTTGTTGGAATAGGAAGCGATTGGAGTAGTCCTGGTGGTCTCCTGAGACAAGATTTTCATCTCCGGTAGGTGTCGGTCTACGAAACCTACCAGATATTCTGGTACTAGTGCTTTGCAAGCTTCTTGATTGTCTTTTCCTCGCGAAAGTGTCCACCTAGACCAGTTTCATGGCATTCCTCCAATAGCGTTCTCCGTAGCTCCTCGTTATGTGGGACGATGACCTGGAGAGTGAATCACCGTCGCTACTAGGGGTCGTCGAACCAGAACTTGCTTTTGCCATACATGCCGAACTCCTCCTAACCCTTTGCGAACAACCTCGCAAGGTACGCATCTCATTTAATGAGTAGCGTGCTCATCCCGGCCATGAGATCTGGCCATTTACGTAGAGAATCTGTCAGATTGCTTTTCCTGGTCGGTACTCGATGTCGTAGTCAAAGTTGGACTGGATAAATTCCATTCATTGAGATTGTTGAAAGCTCTGATTTGGCCGAGTCTTGAGATGTTTCAAGGCATGATGGTCCGTGTGGATGATGCATCATCAAAATTTCAAAGAGCATCATCATGTCTTGTGATCATACACAACAACGAGCATTTCTTTCTTGAGCACTGTGTAGTTGAGTTCTGGCCCATGCAGTTCTCTCGACATATACATGACCGGTTGTTCTCCACTGTTGTTTTCTTGGAGGAGAATGGCTCCAATGGCTCAATTGGATGTGTCAGTGGCCATCATGTAGTCCACCGTTGGATTTTCCAGTCATAAGGCTGGCGCCGAGGTCAAAGCACTGCTCAAAGAGTTGAACACCTATTGTTCGCTCCCCTTCCAATTCCATCTGGTGGTTTTTCAAGTGAGGTCATAGAGAGCCACTGAAAGTCAAGCGTAGTCCTTTATGAATAAAAGATAGTGACTGCAAAACTCCTAAAATTATTTGAAATCTTGAATATTTTAAGGCGTCGGCCAATCTACAATCGCCTCCACCTTTTCTGGGTCCACGGTGATCCGTCTGCTGCCGATGATGTGGTCCCAAAACTCGATCGAAAGGCGAAAGAAGACACGACTGAGAATTTTCCAACAAAAACTTCTCTTTGTAAAATGCTGAGAACGTTTTGATTATGTCCATTTTGCTCCTCTGGGGTATAGCTATACACAAGGATGTCATCGAGATACACGACAACAAAGTCGTCGAGGTACGAGCGGAAAATAGTGTTCATCGCCGCCATAAATAATGCGAGGGCGTTTATGAGTCCAAACGGCATGAACGTTAACTCAACATACCTGTATCTGGTGTGGAATGCTGTCCTTTTGACATTGTTATCAGATACGCGGATCTGATGATAGCCACTGTGTAGGTCGATTTTGTTGAAATTTCTGGCCCCACACAGTTGGTAAAAAATGTCTTCTGCTCGCAAGGAAGGATAGCGGTTCTGGATGGTGATGTTGTTCAAAAGCTTGATATGCATGCACATCCACATCTTCCTAGTTTTCTTTTTTACAATAAGTACATGTGTCGCGTATGGTGAAGTGGAAGGTCCAATGAATCCCTAACCGAGCATCTTTTCCAGCTGCTTCTTCAGTTTGATTAGCTCGTGATTGCTCATTCAATAAGTCTCCTTCACCATCAGTCTGGTGCCTGAGGATCAATTTTCTACTACGGAGGTAGCTCTAAGGGTAGTTCTTTGAGAAAAAAACCTTTGAACTCCTCGATGAGTGTCGCACACTCCTCTACTCTAACTGCAAACTTCTTAGGTTTTGAGGCCAATGTGGTTGCCTCGGCAGCTGCAATTCCTTCTGCTTCTCTATTCTCCACGTGGACCAGCCACACTTGAGCTCCACATCATAGGTATCTCCTGGCTATGTCCAAGCATATCGGCTGGCGTTCTCTAGCTGCCGCAACTTCCTCTAATGCTTCCACCCTTTCTCCTTCTCGTAACTGCCGTTGCATCATAGGTCGCTTGACCAGAGGCTGGTGTTGTCTTCTGTTGATGATGCTGACATAGACTGATCCGCTACTCCAATCCACCTATGGATTGTGATGGTGTAGGAAATCTTGCCCGAGAACGATTTTGTGGTTCCTCATTGGGCAAGTTCTCTAGACCGCTACATTCTTCATATCTCAATTTTGCAGTCGGAGAGGTTCGCAATGTCGACCAATTTCTAGTTGTCTGTTGACGTTTTTTCCTTCAAAAACTCCTGGCTTTGTTTGCAAACCCAGCTTCCAAACCATGTCGTTGCTTGGAAAGCTGTGAAAAGCTCCTCAATTGAGTAGTGCAGGTAGTGTTATGGAACGTTGACAACCCCTCAGTTGTACTCTTAGCAGTTTCATCGGTTCGTCATCCTCGTATCACTCGTCAAGCTTTATGATACTAGGTAACCGTGTCTACAAAACTTTGGGCAACTCAGATGGGCGATCGGTCAGCGCAAATTTTTTTGACCGGGCAAGAGCCTCATGGTCTACTCCTTCCCCTTGTTGTTTTCCGTCTCCTCACCTCTCCTTTGTGACTTCCCCCCCACTGATGTTGTTTTCGACAGTCGTGCAAGATGTGACCCGGCCTCAGGCAAGTATTGCAAAGCCATAAATTGCATTGATTGACAGCTTCAATCTCCATGGGAGATGAGGTCTCCATTTATTGTAATTTTCCTTTGCTATGATAAGATTTGATGTCACCAGCCGTTGGATTCCTGAATCCGGGCGTTGTAATGGATGTTGTCAATGCGAATGATTGTGCAAACATCCGTGGAAGGTCTTCTAGGATGCCAAAGATAGATATTCCTTGCCAATTGCTTGCTTTCTGCTTTAGGCCATTGTTGTATTAAGAGCACAGCATTTCAGGAGCGAGGTCACTCCCAGTGATGATTTTGTGAAAAATCCACATATACTGAGCCAAGTTGGACTGCTGACTCCAACGCCTGCGTTGGAGTCAGTAACGCGTGTCAAACTTCTCATTCAGTTTCCTAAAATGAGAGAGGATAGCGCATGTGAAATCGCTCCATGTTTTCAATTGCATGAGAGAGTCGTGCCACATCAGATTAATCTACACGAGAGGTAGCATGCCTACGATCGACGATGTGAGATCGATCGTGTGAGCCGTTGATCTGGCTCTGCCAGTCTCGTGCTGTCGTTGGATAATCTTTAGATTGGACCACTACCTTAAAGTTGTGTCACACAAAAGCAAGGCCGTGATGTCAGTTTTCTGTTGCTGACCCAAGCAGCGGCCAAAGAAATCTGCAAACTTGTCAGCCACATCATGACCGTCAGTCCCTTTGAGTTTGCAGAATGGAACGGCTCGGGAAGTGCCGGTCAAATCTTGGATTTACTTGAGATTTGCAGATTTTTCTCGATGAGCACTGCTTTGTACGCATGGGAAATCGGAAGCCCCTCCATCACCATGTTGAGTATTTGGAGTAGATGGGTGTTGAGGCTCTCGAGTACCGACAACATCTGGTACAATTCTTCATTCATTTGAGCCTGTCTGCCGGTGGCTCCCATCACGTCAGGTGTCGACCAAACGAGTAGTGGCAAAGGCGAAGGGTTCACCGAGCTTGACGGGACTGTCACCGGGTTGGCCATCTGGTTCGTTGGCGTCATGCCAATTCACCGCGAAGGTTGTCCCTGCTGTTTGGTTTGTCCGAAGAGAGTCAGTGTTTGTTTGCTACTGTCCCTCCATCGCCAGAGTATTTGCCGAAGACTACTGCTTGTCGCAGGTTGCACTTTCATTGTTCGCCGTTGTTTTCGCACAGAATGTGATCTTTTGAACAGTGGAGATACGCTAAAAAATTATGCTAGGTTATTGCAAGGTAGTTAAGGTATTAATTCCCCCTCTAGGGCCATTGCGCTCTGACACTAAGTGATACGCCGAGCGAAACAGAGGTGGATTGCAGGGACAAGTTTTGCGACAAAAGACAATTCGAGGATTTGGGACAAATGGATAAATTGTACTAAGCATTAATCTTACTTTGATGAGAAGTGTTGAGTGATTCAAGCTCATGTATTTGTATACATGAGCTCGACTTGTATACATGAGCTCGACTTGTATGTATGAGCTCGACAATGACAAGAATTGGAATCAGGCAAGTATTGGGTCCTCGGTGCTTGAGCCGCGCGACGTAAGTGAGGTCGTGTCGTGGTCGGCTGCTTTGAGAAGCTCCACTTTGAAGTCAGGGGACTTCAAGAATATTGAGGCGTTACTTCATAAAATTATAGCGCCATAGAGAATTCGACCAACCAATACAAAAACATCAATATGGTTTGCGACACTTCTCTCGACCATTATGGAATGTGGTCGAAGTTGTTAGAAGTTTCTTGAAAGGAACACCAGATATCGGGGCAAGTGGCCAAAATGCCCTCAGCCAACTGGCGTAAAAATCATGAAGATGTTGTGCCTTGGGCCACGGATGTATTAAAAAATGATTCCACTCACAGATTCTAGGGAATTGTGTGTGGAAGGGACGTAACAAAGTTGTTGTATGAGCACAAAAATGTGTCCACCTTGCAAAACAGCACACATAACTCTCAAGGCCAAAAAAATTCCAGTTGTGAAAAAGAACATAAAAATCTCCACCAAGCACTGGCGATACCATGTCAGCCGCAGATCCTTGCATTTTTGTTGGTGGCATGTCTACTTTGCCACGGTGGTTCCTCCCTTTAAAAGAAGGGGCGCGAAGCTGAAAGTACAGTGAGCAGGTACGTCTCATTCCATTGTCGGAAGAGGATCCTAGGCAGAGAAGTTATTAAAACTTGTTTTCTTGTTGCGAATGAGTGTGGGTGGACACTTTTTTGTGCAACATGTAATAGCACACAAAAATCTCCACCCACAGTCACCCAGACAAACATGTTAAACAAATTGCAAACTTGTTTGCCTAGGGTCCTGTTCCAATATCAAAGTGAGGCGCACATGGTGACTGTACTTCCACCTACTCGACCTCATTTAGAAAGAGAGAAATCTTCATCACAAAGTAGATAGGCCAATAAAGTTTTGTGAGGATGTGTGGTTGACGTGGCATCGCCTACGGATGGTGGACAATTTGATGTGATTTTCCATTAAATGTAAAACACCATTATTTTAATGTAAAACTTTATGTGCTACCCTACTGAATTTGATGTTCAATTTTAACATTTTTCTCTCCAGTCGAATTTTACCAAATTGGATGCTTCGACGAATTTATACAGGCATGAAATGAGTTATCATATAAAAATTGAATTTAAAGTATAACCATACATCCTTTGCTTTCGGATTCATGTAACGTCTTGTTCATTACGTTTAGACCAGGTTTGAACCTAAAGAATGATTCGTGGTCATTGGATAGACTTAGAACATGCGTTTCAATTCAGTGAGAGAAGTGGACTAGGAAAAATGAGACAAAGAAAACTGCATGATTGAATAAGTGGTCAAAGAACACAAGTACGAAAAAATCATACGACCTCGTCCTCCTCCTCCACATCACCAGTGTGGAAGAAGAGCTTTCCAGCATGTGGGGCTGCCACCCTCTGGAAAGCAGGTTCAAACACATGTGGGGACAATGATTTTCCCCATGTATGACCACGATTAGAAAAACCAAACGTAGGCTGCCTCTTTCATGATCTTCATGCACACGTTGCTTTCATTTCCTGTCCGTGCCCACTCCGTGCCCCACTCAGCAAAAAGCTCTCCTAGTTTGTTTTTCATCGGATGAATCAGTCCAATGTCCGCTGGCTGCCCTTTCAGAGTGCATCCAGTGGGGTTGTACACTGTCCGCATGTACAAGAAATGTGTCACTGAAATGTGTTCCAAGCCAATCCTGGAAGCTGTCACTGCACTGAGGGCGCCAGGTGTAGAGCACAAGTAGACTGTCCGCCTCACCCTCCTTCATACCAAAGGCCTTCCACATCCGTTGGTAGTATGGAAGGACGATGACACTGACCCACTCATGGGTAGTGTCGGCATTAGCCCAAAGCGTTTGTGTGTATGTGGTGTTACAGCCAGCTTCCACCAGTCGTGCTCTGTTGTTTTCCACGGGGAGGCACCGACTGGTCTTCCCTCTGAAGATGAGCTGCATGGACAACAGTTCCCTGGGCATGGATCTGGTGACAACTGCAGTGATACACCGCTTGTCCTCCAGACCCAGGAACACCACGTCATCACTTCCAATTAGTGCATAGGTATGGCCAGCCGCAGGAATGAGCTGGTATGGTCGGCATTAATGACCAAGAAAGGTTTAATGCAATAGAGAGTGACAATGCATGCGGCAAGCCGATGAAACATGAGCACCCACTCCTCCTAGTCGTAAGGCACCTTCTGCATTGAAGTGGTACCGGCACACCATCCCCATCCCATCTCACTCCTCACAATTGAATGTACCCATTACCGCCCAAACGCCTTCAACCCCATTTGTGCGAGCTTCTCTAGTGCACGGCGTATGATGATGCTGCGGACTTGCTACTGGATGGTTTTGCTCTTCAGTGCCACCCCTGCCACACGTGCCGCCTCCAACTCCTTTATTTCAGCCATGATGAAGGCCTGGGTAGCCATCCAGGCTCCCTTTTCCTTGTATCTGTGCTTCTGCTTGTTGTTGGAGACACACAGATAATGCAGCAGCAATAGACGCAAGTACCATTGACTCGTGCTGTTCTTTTTTTCTTACAATGATTTTGGCACCCTCAATGGACCACCCTGCGACAGTAATTGCTGCAAGGATATCGTAGACATAGTAGATGTTGGGCATACAGAAACGTATGGTAGAGACGCTGCACCGTTGTGTTTGCCGTCATCTGCATCTTGTACGCCTGGAAGATGGTGCGGAAGTGACTGGACCCAAACCAACTGCGTGCTTCCCACAATTCTTAGACATAGATAAGCCTTTTGATGCTCCGCTGGTGTCTGTGGTGGTGGTTTTCTCCGACACTTGGAGTGCAAGGCTCTCCTTGTCAGTGGAGTCGTCGAAGTCCTAGCTGTCAGATGACAATGATGAGCGGTCGACGTTGTTGCACGAGTCGCTGGAGCCGGTGGATTTCCCATCTTTGCTACCACCGCTTTCATTGTTACCGGTGGTTGCAGCTCCCTCGTTGATAACAAGGGCTCTGAAATGGAACCTTGTCCTTGGGGGCTCACACTTGGTGGGTGACCTGGCAGGCGCCTTTCCCTTGTCGGCAGTCGTCGGTGGCGTCCGCTCAATGCTTCTCTCATCAAGACTGTCATGGAACTACAGTCCTCGTCCAGCGCCAGGACTGTAGTTCCACATGGTCCTTGGTGGACAAGGACACACAGTGAAGGAATCCAAGAGGGAGGTTTGAGAGCTGCTACCCGCCAATGGTTGGGACCACGACAGGGGGGAGTTAGAGGGGAGGACGAGGGGGGTCGCTTGAATTGGAAGGCACGTACGTGGAGTAGTCAAAGCGGAGAATGCACGACAGGTTTGTCAGTCCTATTGATAGCGAGGTTCACAGGGATTACCAATTGGACGATGCGTGGGAAGTGGGGGGGGGGGGGGGGGGGGGGGGGGGGGGGTAACGTGTGATCTTTGTGAGATATCGCTCCTCAGGGTGACCTTCTGCAAATACCGGTCCATTCTGAGCGGGAGGTTAGGGACAAAGGCTGGGATTGGTGAGCAACCACAGGCTGGGATTGGTTGGTTGGGACTGCGCGACTTTGTAGTGTGATGGCTAGTGACCATATGTATAACTTGCACGTGATTTTCACCACCTGTCATTGACGGTGTAGGGTGAAGTGGTCTCCTGCCACAGCTCGGTTAACTTTCTGTTCGCGATTCTGACACCATGCCGCCATTTCCATCAAACGGTCATCAGCACTTCATCGAATTGAACCACTGTATTGGACCAGTCGCTGAATATGAGGAATCACCCCTGTCGCTTTGATAATTTCCAAGAAAACAAAAAAAAAGTACCCAGTCAACAAAGTTAAAGAATCCTAAATTGATTAATGCTAAAATTACAGTTTTGTATTCAGTAAGATACTTCGCAGGATGAACAATTTTCTGTGCTCGTACATGACTGGACATGATTTTCTGCTCATACAGCAACTGGGCAGATTTGTGTTCTACTTGAAAAACCTTGCCAAAATAATTTTTTTCTCAGCTAACCACAGAGAAAAGAACAAGAAAAAATCTCTTACTGGCTGATTTCTCACGTGGCTCTCAAAAGCTGCTGGTGCACTTCCTACAGTACTTCATCATGGATCCGTGTGCAACTAAGTTCTCCAAAAAAGCACAATACAAAGATGGTATTTGTTTCTGGCATGTACCTGAAGGTTGTTATGTCCCAGAAGTACATGAGCCTTTAAACTCCGTGAGTGGGTGTTTCTTTCCATACATTTATGGCCCACTATGTGTCGACCTCAAGATTTTTCTGCCGATCGGCCAAGGATGTTTTGGCCACCTGTCTCGACCTCTGGTGTTCCGTCGTCCCAAGGTTCTTTCAACTTCGACCACTTTCTAGAATTTCAACAGAAGTATTGCAAACTATACCAATGTTTCGATGCTGATCAGTCAAATTGCTGATAGTGCAAGACTTCTACAGAACTGCATCTTTATATTCCCAAAACCTCCCGACATCTGGGCGGAGTGTCTCAAAGCCACCACTTACGGCGTGAAATTACATGTGCCGCTTCGCTCGAGTACCAAAGATCCAACAAATACGGCATTTTGATTCGTGTTGCTTGTTTGACACTTGTCATCAAAGTACACCTTGAGAAAGATAAGTAATGTATTTGGCCCAATTCATCAAATCGTATACTACTCCGCACCTCATCGTTGTAAACCACCCATGCTCTGCAGCGTACCACTTGGTATTAGACTGCAACGGCACAGGAGGGGCAGTCGAAATATTAGCTACAAAGCAACAACCTTGCATGAGTCCTCAGCGCATTTCCAACGTTCAGAATTTCACAAACCTCTTAACGTTAACGGTGAACGGAGCAAGCGCACCCTGCGATGGGTAGAAGTAACCAGCAAGGACTCCGGTGATGGAGGATTAGCAGCACACAAAAAACGATACCCTTTTGTAAACCAGACAACAGAAGTGACTTTTGTGGCGGATGGCACAACACGGACGACCCCGATGGCCAACCTGTTGACGGACCCCTCCTACTCGACAAACCGTCCATCCATGTTGTTGCCCTGTGGGTCGACAAATGGTACAATGGGAGGCACCGGCCAAACAACTCATATCAATGAAGACCTATACTAGAACCTGTAGGGACTCACAAGCCTCAAAGCCCATGTGCTCTAGCAGCTCAGCGCGACGTTGGATGAGCTATATCATTTGTGCACGCAGGAAGTAGCACTCACCGAGAGAAATATTCAACTCTCAAGTGAACCTCAAATCTGACCAGTGCTCCTTTGACCATTCAAATTGGTAGACTCAAAGTGAATGACGGTCAAGACGTGGGTGAAGAGTTTGGAGGTGTACTTCACGGTGCTGGGGTCAACAACAGTAAAAAGAAAATTTACCTTGCGGCCTTTCTTTTGTATGACACGGCTTTGAGTTGGTGGTTTGATTTGATTGAAAGGCCATCAAACGACAGCAGGAGACTGGCAGAGCAAGATCAACGGCTCAGGAAACCGCTCTCACATCATTGCCCACAGGCATTCTACCTCTCAAAGTAGATCAATTCAATGTGGCGCAACTCTTTGACTCCACCAGATACATGGAGTGACTTCACACGCACCACACATGAACAAGAAGTCTGACACACGGTAGAGGCTTCAATGCCTACGTTTGCATTCTAGCGTGGCAGAGTACACTCGGTACTTCTACAAACTCATCGCCTGTAGAATGAATCATCATCTCACCCTGAAGGACTCACTTTCTATTACAACAACGACCTCAAGCAAGAAACTCGGCCAGAAATCTCCAAAGTTGGTATTCAAGATGACCTTCTATGAATCATCACAAAAGCAGATCGCATTGATAGCGTCAAATACAATGCTCCGATATGGGAATCTAACAGCTAGCGACCCCAAAGCCACAACTCACATTGTGATGGAGGGTAGTCAAAGTCGAAAGAAACCTCCTCTTGGATGGAGATTGATGGCACCGATACATTCAATCAATGGCTCTGCTAGGCTTTTCAGATGCCGAGGCACATCTTGCACGAGTTTCCGAGACAGTTGTAGCAGGCCAAAAAGGGAGGAAAGTCATAGAGAAAGAAATGAGGAGTCGGGGAACGGCAAAGGGTAGGAGTAGACGACGGAATTCCTGGCTGGTCAGACGCATGTACACCGACCGATCGTCCATCTGAGCGGATAACATTACAGCAGAAGAAGGTTCCTGATATAGCAAAGTTCAACGAGGGGTTGTAAAAGTTGCATAACAGTACCGGCAATCCTGGATGTTGGAGCTTCTCACTGTTTTGCAAGCAATGACATGGTTCACAAGCTGGGTTTGTCAACAAAACCAGGTGTGTTTGGAGGAAAAATCATCGATGGATGACTGTAGATCCATCAGCTTTGCAAACCTCTCCAACTGCATGTTGGACATATGCACGATGTAACGGTCTGGAGAACTGATCCAATGGGTGACCAAAAAATCATATTCTAATTTGATTTCCTGTACCGGTACGATCCACACGGAGACTGGAGCAACGGGTCCTTCTATGTCAGCACAAACGATAGCAAATTTCACCTATCTCTGGTCAAGTGACCCACGGCAGAGTGGCAGTTACAGAAAACATCAATGGTAGAAGCAGCACAGGAAATTGCAGTAGTCGCAAAATGCCAGCCAAAATCTTTGGATGACATGGCTAAGAGATATCTATAAGATGGTACTCAAGCGTGGCTAGTCCACGTGGCCAAAGGAGAAGCGGAAGAAATCGTAGCAACAAAGGCGATCTCATTGGCCTTGGCATGTGAAACATTTGTAGCCGTCCCATCGCTTGTCGAGGAGTTTGAGGGGGTTTTTTCCGATGTACTACTCCAAGAGTTACCTCTGCAATTTGATGTTGATCACCAAGTAAACCTGAAGCCCGGAAATAGAACGACGGTAAAGGGGACCTATTGGATGAGTGACCACAAGATGACCAAAGCAAAGAAGCATTTGAATGAGATTATTGGTCAGGGGTTCATCATAAAGTCCACATCACCATACGCGGCACCTGTACTTTTCGTGAAGAAGAAAACTGGAGAGATGTGTATGTGCATAGACTACCGATTGTTGAACAAAATAACCATCAAGAAAAACTACCCTCTTCAATGAGTACATAAATTTTTCAACTAACTCTGTGGAGTACAAAGTTTCACCAAAATCGACCTACATATTGACTATCATCCGATCCAAACATCTGATAAGGAAATGAAGACAATGGCATTCCATACCAGATAGAAGCACTTTTGGTTCACGATTATACTGTTTAGAATCACGAACACCCCTTCAACATTCATGGTGGTGATGAACAATTTTTTTTGCTTGTACCATGATGGCTTCATTGTTGTGCATCTCGACAATAGCCTAGTGTACAACCGCTCCTTGGATGAGGATAATGGGTATCACCAAATAGTTCTAGAGATTTCACGAGGAGAGAAGTTTCACAAAACATATCTCAAAATGTGTATTCAATCGCCGTTTGATAGAGTTTTTGGACCACATCATTGGTGGTGGATGGATCACCATGGACGTGAAAAAAATGGAAGCAACATTCGGGACAGCCAAGTGTTTCTAAGATTCTACAATTAATACCATCGATTCGTAAAGGACTACGTTTGGGTTTCAGTGCCTTTCTCCGATCTCATTCATAAAACCACCGAGTGGAGTTGGGAAGACAACAAACAAGAAGAATATAAGTTTTTCAAAAACGATCTGAATTTGGTACTACCTCTACAATAGGCAGATCCAACGATGGACTACGTCATGGCAGCTAACACGCCTGATCAAAAAATTCAGAGCCGTTCTCCACCAAGACAGTAGTTATGGAGAACAGCCGGTCGTGTACATGTTGCAAAAACTGTGGGCTAGAAGTGAACTACATGGTGCACAAAAAGGAGATGCTCACAGTTGTACATGCATTCAAAATGTGACGGTGCTACTTGGTATGCTGGCAATGCATCGGCTGTACCAACTATCATGCAATAAAATACCTTAATACTCAGCCAAATCTCAATCATCGACAAACTCAATAGTCCCTGACTGAGTGGACCTTTGTGTCCTTACATTTTTGGTCCACTATGCGTCGAGCTCAGGATTTTACGTCGTTTGGCCGAGGAATTTTGGCCACCTGCCCCGACCTCCGGCGTTCCATTCCCAAAGGTTCTGATTACTTTAACCACTTTCTATAATTGTTGACAGAAGTAGAAAAGATTGTATCACCATTTCAATTTTGATCAGTTGACTTCTTGACAGCGCTAGAGATTTGTAAAACAGACCTTGATCTTCTCAAAATCCACGGACTCCTTGGAGGAGATTATCAAAGCGACCACTCACAGCGCGACATTGCACTTGTCGCTCGGCTCGATCATTGAAGACCCAACATATGCCTCATCGTGATTTTTGTCATTGTATACATGCGCTCGAATTCTTCAACCTTTGTCATAGAAGTACACCAAGTGCTTTACATAAATAATCCATTTATCCCAATTCCTTGAGCTGTCTACTGCTTCGCACCTCTTCATTGTGAGGAATCCACATTTTGCTCGGTGTAACGAAGGCTGGAATCAGAAAATGGACTGTAAAACAAGGAGAAAAACCTATCAGAGGCAAGGAGCTGGCCAGTTGCGACCGTTTATGGCGACGATGTAGACATCAGGACATAGCGAGCACCTATTTAAACAAGTTACCTCTAAGAAATGTGAAATTCCGCAATGGCCATGGTATTGATATGCTGGTAAATCACATCAGCGCCAAGCTACAATTCACCATCGACGTCTAACCTCATAGGCCGTCCTAACGGCGAGCTTTCGAGAGGGGACGTTTCTCAGAAAACGGAAATTGATGCATTATTTTCAAATCATGTTAACTCCGGCATATGACCATGAAAAATGTCTAAGAAAGTATAACCTTCACTGTCAAAGTCTCAGTTTAACCGCCACCAATAAACCATAAGCAAACGAATGCAAAATTCAGAAACGGTGGATGGCCAGAATCGGCCGGACGTCAAATGACCTTCCAGCCGTTCAGGTCGGCCTATAACCTTGAACAACATAGCCAGGTTTGAAACTCCGATGGTTCAGGGATCAGACAGGCTCAGACAGGCTCCGATGGTTCAGTGATCTTTCAGCGAACAACCACCTCGCAGAAGGAAAGAGCCGAGAACTGGATTATCTGGCAGTTTTATCCTGAAATAAGTCACTGGATTTCTGCTACGACACAACTCAAGGCATGGCCGACCTATGGAATCATGGTTTTGTCTCCAGTATGTCACTTGTCTGTCAATGAAGTTTTGGACAATGATGGAGGAAAAATTCAAGTACAAGGTGCGTAAAATGCACCATCTCTTGCAAAACTGGTCATTTGTATGAAGTGAACGATGGGAAACAAAACCAAAATCAATCAACCAGAAATTCCCACTGTATTGAAGGGGAAGAATGCTAACATATGTGTTTTCTCCTGGTGTTGTTTTGTGAATTGATATCCTCTCAAATGAGCATAGCCCTCATAACTGCTTTCAACAACAATTTGCTACTTCTTGTGCATGACTAGCTGAGGACCTTCCACATTTGTTCTCGTCACAACACTTTTAGCATAAAGTTCAACTAAAGCGGTTTTTTCTTCTCATCATGTTGAACGCATGTGTCGACGTACGAGTCATGGAAGTATGAATTCAAAGGAAAGATCCCCAAAACCACATCGCTGTAATCACCCTTGTGGTGATTTTTTGGGTTCTCTCACACTGACACCTCACTCCTTTGGTCATTACATTCATAAAAACAAAGGAAAAGGGAACAGATATATTGAGGGATTTAATCCACTCAACATCAACTATTGTGAAATGTGTAAAACATGACCTATCGTGCAATACATATCTACATGTATTCCATGCACTTGAGCTAAAATTGCATACCGGAGGACGTAAGGGAGGACTTTTTACTGAGCCTTGGTCATGACATGAAAGAGATGAGATATCTTTGTACATACTCTTGCCTTTTCACGTACATGTGTACCTTTTGCACCAATCACTGACTGGATTTTTAAACCTTGTGTCCAGCGGTACTTACACCCACAAAAGATTGAATTTTCTTCACCTTGTTTTGGAGCAGAGAAACATCATTCAACGAAAAATAAAGTTATATGCAAGGGACACAAGCAACATGGAAGAAATGGAGGAATTCCAATGTCACCTAGTGTATGAATTCATCAAAGATTATGTAGATCAGATGCTACAGATCCATCCAATGCAAGAAGTAGACATACAAAGAAAACAAGAGATTTTGCATCAGAAACAAGAGAGTCAACATCACCAATAAGATGAAAACAACAAAGTGCAACAAGGTAGCATGTAGAACAGACGCAAAGATTGCAATACAATCAACTACTTTGTGCAAAAACAAAATCAAGAGCATCCACTCTACCAGATCGTAACTGAGCATGATTTCCCCCATAACAGCTCACCATACAACACTAAACCCGTTTGCACCTTGTGGATGTATAAACACGATTTGTCCAACTTCCTTTATTCTGGTTGTGTTCATCATCCTATCTATCCAATACCCCACAAGCATAAAGTTTGAATAGAAACATTATACGGCCAAGAAGTCTTTCAGTAGGCCTTCAACTTCAAAAGAGCCACTTGTGTACACAATTTATGGTGTTTCCTCGATGGTTAGTTTAGACCTGAAGCTCCAAACCGCCCATTATAGTGGTACAAATTTGTCGCAATGTTTTTCCTAAAGAATCTTAGTACCACTTTGAAGAACCAATTTGCATGTGCAAATACATGACCTTACATGCCTACTTTGCAAGGGGACATAAAAGCAGAATCTTACCTTCTCACGTAGACTTTGACATTTACGAGAACTAGCTCAAAAAAAGAAAAAAAGAAAAATCTTTTACATCAATAGAGTAAAACATAAGTATTTCCCACTTGACGCCATAAATCTCTACCAAAAACCTCGTTGTCTTTCAGGTCATGAAGGAACATTGCAACAAAATGCCTTGGTCTCCTCTATTTTCAGCCCAACCTCCTCGTCAAGAAATTCATTTACACTATGCAACGTGAAAAATAATACCAACAGAAACATAAGCAACACATTGAAGAAGCCCTTGTCAACAATGTTCAAGACAAACCCAAAATTTTCTCGCAAGACTACTCATACTTAGTCTCCAGCCCATCTTTGCATCATGGGTCCAACACAAAAATGTCATCATCAAACACTTCTCCAAAATTCTCCAAAACACTACTGCCCTCAGTGAGCTCCTTGGATAGTTGAATAATGTCTTGCAATAGCGAGAAAGTTTTCCAACAAAAGGGAAACATTAATGAGCACTGGCATATGAGACTACAAAATGAGCAAGAATGAGACAATATCACACTGTCAAAACACATGATACGACTCCAAGGAGGACATGCTAGAAAAATAAAGGCTTTAAAGGTTTTCATGAAGAGGGATACGGAAGCAAAGAAATAAGACAAGAAACAAAAATCCACTAGTGCAAGGAAAGCCATGAGCTCAGGAGCAACGAAAGTACTTTTTCTCGTGCTACACCAACCTCATTACCTCATGGACAACGAAATTTATCTTAAATTTGTTCACTTTGTGCCACAATAAGCTACACTCCTCACCCTTTTGATCAAACCATCTGGATTTTTCATTGCTCATGGAGAGGTTATAGTTGCGCAGTTCATTACAAACATGATGTAAGAGATGTCTTGCATAAGTTCAAAACTGTGATCTCTTGTCATCGTCAAGACTCTAGTGTCAAGGTCTAACACAACAAACCACTCCTACCTTGTTGTTGTGGCACTTGACCTTTTTTTTTTGTGTGTAAAAGAAGAGGCATCTTGGCCGTGAAGATAATGAAGGTACAACCTCAGTAAGTTTTGTTGTGTCGGTAATCCTATCCTAAAACCCAGTATACTTAGAGCACTTACGTTACTGAATCCATCCAAAGGACACATGGTCAATGATTTCTTTTTTTTTTTTAAGAGTGGTATAGAAAATACCATTTTCCGCATTCCATTTAACCTGAGGGTCACATGTGGGCCTTCCTTGGCATATCTCTGTGTTTGAGGCTTGATGCTTTTGGTATCTGGCTCGCCACCACATTTTCGAGTCTCAAGACACTGTCTTGCTTGAGGCTCTCACCTATCATGACCTTTCTAGCATTCTGTCATTGGCCGCAGACCACGTTCTCACGTGTGTGGTTTCCCAGTGGGTTGGGGATTCTAGACCTATGGATGGGTCCATCCGGGTCTCCTCACATACGGTCAAGTCTCCGGCTGATGACGATCTGGCCATTTTGGTTGTCAATCCAGTGGCCTCGTCGGTTCCCTTTGGCACACCTTCTTCCATGCTAGTGTCAATTCCTCATAGCACACCTTTTCCCTTGCCAATTCCGGTATCCTCCTACACACCTGCTTCCGTGCCACTGTTAGTCCCCTCAGGCACACCTGCTCCCGTGCGAATGCGGATTCCCTCTGGCACACCTGCTCTTCTGCCAGTGGCAGTTTCCTATGGCACACCTCCTTCTATGCATATGCTAATTTTCTCTGGCACACGTAGTCTCGTGCCAGTGGCAGTATCCCCATTCACATTTGGTCCACAGC
>SZWC01014608.1:16929-41869 GCA_023375785.1 Penium margaritaceum
TGTGTGTGTGTGTGTGTGTGTGTGTGTGTGTGTGTGCGTTCGCCTTCTGCCTTCTGCGTGCCTCCACCCGTTTCAGCACCACTGGCGCAGTGCTTATCATTTCCTTTGACCTTGTACCGCTTCTTGAACGAGACTCGTTCTAGGCACAACCCACACCCTCGATGTTTCAGGCTCTTTCTGTCTGCGGCTGCGGCTCTCAAAGAGGTGTTGTTCTTGCTGCGCTGCGTTCCACATCCCTGCGGCCTACTCACCTGCCCGCTCGTCCCTCTGCTGCTCGTCCAGTGCCCTTTTTGTTTTCCTTCTCACTACACTCTCCTGCATGCTGGGACACACGAAACCATTTGGATTCAATGTGGGGCACCTGTAGGCTGTGCCTTGCAGATTGTGTCCTGGAATGCTGTAAGATTCAGACGAACATGATCCGATTCCAATCCCTCGATGCTAGTGAGAGCACACCCTGTCTCGACACGTTCTCACCTCGTGTCCTGACATACCACGCTTGTTGGATGGGCTTTCGCAGGTGTGTTGGTGTGGTACGTTGGCAAGTCCTCACGGTGACATTGCTTGGGATGAAGCTTTGGGGCTCAGCTCACCTTTTCGTCCGACTATGACGACAACTTGTCTTTCAAGTGCATGTACCACAAAGTGCCAAATTACTGAAGTGGTTCATTCCTTCAAGCTGTGTTGCTCCCCTCACCTTCTTTTTGTGAACATGTGACAAGTTTCTCTTGAGTACCATGCTTAACAAGGGTGACATAGGTAATCAAGGATGGGAAGGGGGCCAGGGGGATCCTTCATGATGCCCCAAGTCAAGGGGGCAAGTTTGTTTGTGGTGAGCCGTGAAAGCCCAAGTTACGCTGCCAGGACTACTCTCATTTTGTGTGAGACCAGACTTATCTTTGTCCTGGACATAGATGAGTCCCTTAACTTTGTAAGTAGACAATTCTGGCATTGCATTTCTAGCCCACCGCACAACGAATTGTGGATTGGTCCGACTATTGAGGTGCCCCCAATTCATGCCAGTGTACTGGCTTTGAGTTTTTGGGTGCCAAACAATTGTGTAAAGTAAAACCTTCCTCATTGTGCTCTGCGGTGTGTGCCTCTTGGTTTTTGCGCATCCTCATTGTGCTCTGTTGTTTCCTCCTGTCTTGTGTATATCGGCGAGACTCGACGCTGCTGGAGTGTCGTCTGGTGGAGCCGACGCATGCAGAGGCATACTCAGTTCGCTGGAGCCTCCTCTCTCCAGCGACATGCTCAGCTCCAACGGCAGGCCTCTGTTGTGATTTCTGACGTTCTTGTACAGTGTACTGTGACCACTCGGTCGTGTCCATACTCGTGCAGATCCTTGAGGCGGGCCCTCGTGACATCGGAGGGACGACGGGCGGCGGACTCCCAGCTTGGAGCTGGCCGACTACCGTTCCAGAGCCCCGGACACTGCCGGGACTCCCTGCTGGTTTTTTTGTAGCCTGTAGGAGTCTTTTCGGCGGACTGGCCATGTGCCCGATTTGCATGTTTTTGCATTGCGTGTCCACCGTCTGATGATGGATGCATGCATGTGACCAATCGTAGCGTCCGTCTTGTGATCCTGCACGTCTAGGTTCAGACGGCGTAACATTCTGACATGTGTGCGCAGAGTTATGCCCAAAACAGTGGTTTTGGGCCGATTTATACGAGAATTCTTGGACCGCCGCGTGCGACATCCGCTGTGCGCCGCAGCAGGTATTTAGGCCATGGACCTGTCATTTGTTAACTCACTCTGCAAATGCTATTGAAGCATTCAGACACTTTGCCTTGTGTCCCCTAGCCAAACTCTAGCCGTTGCGTGCACGACTTGTGACTGTTGTCACCGTCTGATCAGGCATTGACGCCTGGTCAACGGAAGTGTTGCTAGGAAGCTTCCTTGCATCTTCTCATAGTATCAGAGCAGTGAGACAGTTCTCACTGAGCTGCGCAGCAGAGACGTAGCAAAGCAGCAGCAGTGAGAGTCATCGCTGCATCACATCCACTGGGGCCTGTCAAAGACAGCCGGTCGTCGTCGACGCAGCCCACACGCATCACGAGAGGCCGTAACAGCGGCGTTGCCACCGTGCCCGCAGCAGCATAGCAGGAGAGCAGCAGCGGCAGCAGCAGCGCCGTAGCAGTTACAGCAGCGCGTGGCGGCTGCAGCAAGTGCAGCCGCCATCCGCAGCTGCAGTGGCGGCCGCGACAATAGTAGTGAGCGGCGGCAGCAGCGGCAGCAGCAGAGCTGTAGCAGCGGCAACAACAGCAGCGCAGCAGCAGCAGCGGCAGCTGCGGCAGCAGCTGCAATAGCAGCGCAGCAGCAGCAACAGCAGCAGCGCGCGGTGGCGGCAACGAGCAGCAGCCGCAGCACGCAGCAGTAGCGGCATTGTGGACCCACTGCTGCCACTGCCGCGCACGCACCCACACAGCTGTTGTTGTAGCTGACAGCATAGCTGCAGCAGGAGCTGAGCGGAAGCTGCTGCGCAGCCTCCGCGCAGCTTCCGCACAGCCGCCGCGGAGCGGCTGCACGCTCGCGCAGAACCGCAAGAGAACAAAAAAAAAAGAAAGGGAGAGAGGGAGCCGAGTCGACGTCAGTACTTTCTTGTTGACATCATCAGGTCGTGCTGACGTCAGCAACCTCCTGCTGATGGCAGCACCATACAAAATTTTGGCCGGACAGTAAAAAATTTCCAGCGTCTGAACTCTTCGAGAAACGCTGACGCTTTTGCAATCCGACAAACCTAACCTGTCGACCCATACTGAGAGGTGACATGAACTCGTCGGACAACAAGAAGAAGGCGACAGATGATCCCTCCTCCTCCTCTTCTAGGGTCCTGAGCCCACGCTCGCAGGCCATTGAGGACCTGCGGAGGCAGCGGGTTGAGATGCGTCGCCTACAGTGGGAGAAGACTGATGCCATCCGTACGCTGACTGAGCTTCTGCGTGTCCAGTCCACAGTCCCACGGCAGGTTTCCGAGGGAGCTGCCGGCGTCGCGGTCTCTACACAGCAGTCGGCTCAGGCACCCATTACAGGAGCTCGACCCGACCCACCACCTTGTGACCTCCTGGATGATGAGCCATTCATGCTAGGCATGACAGATGACTCCCCGGATCATGAGATTCGAGTTCTTCAGGAGCGCATCCGTCAGCTGCAGACGGGCACCAAATCTCCTTGGATTCCTACGGTGCAATGGACACCCGACTATCCCGGTGACTATCCTCTTCCAGGAGTCTTCCCCGTCCCTCGTCCCCCTTGGCTTGCGGTTGCTCTCCCCACGGAGCGGCAACCCAAGGACTTTGAGACACCACCTCCACGGTACATCACTGAGGACGGCTTCGACTGCTGGGAGATCCTCTTTCAGGTTTGGGCTATTTCGGAGGGCGTGTGGCCTTACTACCACGGCCCGTATCAGCCTACAGACCTAGCACAGGTGCTGACAGCAGCCAGAGCGATGGGCGGACTCCTCTATGCCATGCCATGCGAGACCGTCGTCGACTCCTGCCCCTTCCTTGGCGAGCCCGGCACAGGCACCGGCGCCGATCTACGTGGAGGTTGGGATCTGGCCTTATCCCTGCTGGCCGCAGAGACGCATGCCACCCGTGCAGCACACATTCGTGCCTTTCACTCTCTCCGCCAGGGGCCTGCAGAGCCTGGAGCCGATTATTGGCGACGCGCCATGCGCATCTACACGCGCCTTGGGACCTCCAGAGGCATACAACGATGGGCGCTCCGTACGATGATGCTGAGAGTTCGCCTTGAGTATACTGACATCTTCACACGGTACAACGATGCTGTCCTCGAGCCCTTTTCAGCCACTTTGCAGCTTCTCCCTTGGGCGCATCAGCTCTTCCTCCAGGTGACTTCAGCAGTGGCTCATGAGGAGACTTCCCATGCTGCAACAGTCGTCGCACCACCACCATCATCCCTCCTGCAGTCTCCTTCTTCATCCTCCCTCACGTTGTTGTCTTCCTCCTCTTCGGCCCCATCCACACCCACTCACACATAGGGTGTTGTAGTAGCAGCTGAGGGGAAGAAGAAGACGGGGAAGCGTGGATCAGGTCAGCAACAGTCATAGCAGCAGTCATCCTCCACTGGTAGCAGTGGACGTTCTGTTCACTGCTACAACTGTGGAGGCGCCCATCGCTACACCGAGTGCCAGCAGCCGCTTGAATGGGCGCGGATTACTTGTGGGCTCCAGACTACACACGCCCTCCGTTCCACGTCCAGCACGTCATCCTCGCCATCCTCCGGACGTGTGGCGGCCACAACTGCAGCTGTTCCCGCTTCTCAACCGGCGAGTAGCAGCGATCCGGACCCACGCGACCGCACCATCGCTGAGCTCCGACACCTTTTGGCGCTCTGCTTTCAGGGAGGTACAAGTATGTTGTCATCGTCGGGTGGTCCACAGACTGTCCGTCCGTCCGTTCTTATGACTCGTGACGACGCGTGTGGGGGAGCACAGTCAGGATGTGATGATGATGGACCTGACTGCATCGATTGTGTTCATGAGTCTCATCTTGTTGTCCAGCGTTGTTCCTCTCCACTGACGGTTCAGCGTCCCTCTGATGCCGAGTGTTCCATTGCCCGTTGTACTGTGACGTCCACCAGTTGTGACTCCGGTGGCACTTGGATCATCTATTCTGGTCCCACTCATCACATGTCATGTTGTCGTAGTGATTTTGTTGTTCTCGTTCCTGTCACGTCTGTCCGTTCCGTTCGTATAGGCTCTGGACAGTCCTTGCCAGTCCATGGTGTTGGGGTTGTATGTTTTGACGGTCCGTCTGGCCCCTTGTACCTTTCTGACGTGTTTTTTGTGCCTGATCTTGAGCTCAACCTGCTTTGTGTGCGTGCCTGCACACTGATGGGTCTCTCTGTGGAGCATACCGCAGACTCAACGACTGTGACTGCTACTGACACTCGGAGTGTTTTCCTTCGTGCCTCTGTCGTAGATGATCTGTATCGCATCTCTCGTACCTCCTCCCCTTGGTCCCCTTCCTCCTCCGCTCGGGTTTTTGTCACTGGTGTTCTGTCTCCGTAACACGCTCGGTTGCTTCATCGCCGTCTGTGTCACGTGGGTTCCCATACTGTGTCGAAGCTCAGTCGGACACAACCAGCTCTCGGTCTTGACGCTGCTTCTTTCGAGAAGCCACCCAAGACCGACTGCCTCTTTTGCACTCAGGGGAAGATGCACCGATGCACTAACTCTGACTCTCGTTCTCTAGCGCTTTGGCCTCTCGAGTTCGTTCACTCGGACCTTCTCGTTCCTCTTCCGGTCGAGTCCCTGTCTGATCGGGGTCGGTATGTTCTGAATCTGACTGATAACTTTGCCCGGATGCGATGGGTCTACAGCCTGCGTCAGAAGAGCGACGCCGCCCTTGCGGTTTGCCTCTGGCTAGTGATGGCTGAGCGTCAGTCGCGTCACATGCTGCATACTTTCCGCTCGGATCGCGGCGGTGAGTTCCTTGGTGAGATGGACGAATTCTTTGCCGAGCACGGGATTTTTCACCAGGTCTCTGCTCCTGCTACCCCTCAACAGATCGGTGTTTTTGAGCGTTGGCACCGCACCATGGAGGATGCGGTTCGCGCTATGCGGTCTGAGTGCGGTCTCCCTGAGTCCTTCGTTTTTCAGGGCTTCGCTTACATGACCTGGGTCTGGAACCGCCTCCCGCACGGTCCGCTTCCGGACCATATTACACCGTATGAGCTCTGGTTTGGACATCGTGCTGACCTTCGTCTCGCTCGTGTCTGGGGATCTATGGCCTCCGTGTGGTACACCGAGGACCAATAGGGGTCCAAGGTCTCACCTCGGGGCCGCTTGTGTGCCTTTGCAGGCATTTCCTTGCGGTCGAAGGCTTGGCGCTTCTGGGACCCTACTCGTCGTCGCGTCATTGAGTCCCCCGACGCGCTCTTTTTCGAGTCTCTCACCTACCGTGATCTGACTTCGATCACGGTACTCTCCGCTATGCATGTTCCTACCTGTGAGGGTTCTCGGCGGATGGGGGAGACTTCTACGCCTGCGAGCACCTCCCATCAGGTTGATGTGCCCGTTTGAGCCCCCTTCACCTCTCAGTCCCCGGCCCTTTATGACCCGCGATCATCGCTGTCGGTCCAGAGACCTTGCCCGTACAGCCTGTTTCACACCCCAGAGGTGTCCCTGCTTCAGTTCTCGCGCCTACTTCTGCGCTAGTACCTGCGTCAGCGGGCACTCCTGTTTGTGTTTGGTCCAGTCTTGCCTACTCTCGTACCTGCGTCTGCTGGCACTCCTGCCTCTGTGTCAGGTCCAGTCTTGCCTGCTCCTGCTGTCACATCCAGCCCCGTGTTCCCCACACACACGTCTCCTCGCACAGCATAACCGACTGCCTTGTTTCAGCCCCCACCAGCTGTGGTCATGCCTGTCCTTGAGCCTGAGGTGCGCCCCTCGAGCCCAGGTTACTCCCGTGAGCCGGGTGGCCGTCTTCGACCAATGGATTTCGGAGCTCAGCCAGTGTCGGGCCCCGCACCCAGGCGCCCGTCTTGCAGCATCGCGAGTGGTGACCCCGCCACAAAGGCACTAGGCCTGAGTGTCTGTACTGAGCTCACAGAGGTACATCTAAAATGCCCCGTAGCGCACGATCTCGTCACTCGCGAATTCCATATCGCTTGTGGTGGAGCCGCTGATCTTGTGGTCGTCAGGCCTAGCACCGAGGCATGTGCCCTTGCCACGCAGAGCTCTCCCTCTGTGGCGCCCGACCCGAGCACCCTGAGGGAAGCTCTCTCATCACAGGATGCTGACGCTTGGCGAGTTTCCTGCGAGGATGAGCTTTGCGCTATCCGAGAGAACAGAGTCTACGAGCTCATCGACCTTTCCCCTGGGAGGAAGGCTATTCAGGTTAAGTGGGTCGTTCGCAAGAAAGTGAAGCTAGATGGCTCACTGGAACGCTACAAGGCCCGCTTGGTCGTCAAGGGGTGCTCTCACATTAAGTGCTTCGATTACACTAACACTTTCCCACCTGTCGGCCGCATGACCTCAGCTCGAGCTCTGTTCGGTGTAGTGGCTCAGCATGACTGGGAACTGCACCAGATGGATGTGAATAATGCGTTCCTCCATGGCTCTCTAGATGAGGAGATGTACGTGGCTCAGCCACCAAGCTTTGAGGATGGTGACAAGGTCTGGCGCTTGCGCAAGTCCTTGTACGGCCTCAAGCAGTCTCTGCGGTATTGGAACCGGGAGATCACTGGCACTTTGACTCATGCGGGATATATAGAGAGCGAAGCAGATCCCTCTCTCTTTCCGCGGTGAACCGCTCGGTGACACCCGAGCGGTTCACTACCATCATGGTCTATGTCGATGACCTTCTGATCGCGTCTCCATCCCTGGAGGCCATGAAGGACGCCAAGGCTATCCTTCAGTCTGCCTACAGGATGAATGATCTCGGTCCTACATCAGTGTTTCTTGGCATGGAGATCGTGCGACATCGCAGGCGTCGGATGTTGTTGCTGCATCAGGCCCGATATGCACGAGTCGTGGGGGAGTGTTTCAGCGATCTCCTTAGTGCAGTGCCCACGACTTCCACACCTCTTACACCCGATGGGTAGGATGCCTTGAAGGTGGATGATCCCACACAGCAGGGGGAGACAGTTGACGTGACCTTGTACCTCCATCTCATCGGATCCCTGATGTACCTTGCCACTACCACACGTCCTGACATCACTTTTGCTGTCAACCTCTTCGCTCAGTTCTCGTAGGCTCCTCGTGGTAGAGCCCTTCACGAGGCTGTGCGAGTGGTGTGGTACGTGGTCTCCACACCGTACCTCGGACTCTGCTTTTGTCGGCAGTATTCGATGGTCCTTGATGGCTACACTGACAGCGACTGGGCTTGGAGCCCAGATGGACGCAGCCGTACTGGCTACGTGTTCCTGCTCGGTGGTACCGCTCTGTCTTAGCGTAGCGGGAAGCAGGGCTTCATCACATGTAGCTCGTTGGAGGCAGAGTACGTTGCTTTGGGTGCAGGGGCTCTTGAGGCGGTATGGCTGCAACGCTTGTTTCTTGAGCTTCGTCAGTCAGTACCCGCCATTGTGCTTCATTGCGACAACCAGAGTGCTCTCGCCATTGCGGAGAACTCTGGTGTCTTTTACGCTCGCACGAAGCACATTGCGGTTGAGCATCATCTTGTGCGTAATCTGGTGGAACGACACGTGATCTCCGTCATGTGGGTTGGCACTGACATGCAGCGTGCTGACTTCTTGACGAAGGCACTAGCTCGCGGAAAGTTCCTGGTGGGCATTCATTCTATTGGGCTTTGCCCCATGCGTGAGGGTGGTTGAGTGTGGGATGTGTGTCTGTGTCTCATCTGTTTCACACTCACTATTGTACTTGTCGAGTGCTGCACGTGTATGGACATGCGTACCATCGGGTCATGGGGGAATGTTGTGATTTGTGACGTTCTTGTACAGTCTACTGTGACCACTCGGCCGTGTCCATACTCGTGCAGATCCCTGAGGCGGGCCCTCGTGACATCGGAGGGACGACGGGCGGCGGACTACCAGCTTGGAGCTGGCCGACTACTGTTCAGAGCCCCGGACACTGCCCGGACTCCCTGCTGTTTTTCTGTAGCCTGCAGGAGTCTTTTTGGCAGACTGGCCATGAGCCTGATTTGCATGTTTTTGCATTGCGTGTCCACTGTCTGATGATGGATGCATGCATGTGACCAGTCGTAGCGTCCGTCTTGTGATCCTGCACGTCTAAGTTCAGACGGCGTAGCATTCTGACATGTGTGCGTAGAGTTATGGCCAAAACAGTGGTTTTGGGCCGGTTTTTAGGACAGTTCTTGGACCGCTGCGTGCGACACCCGCTGTGCGCCGCAGCAGGTATTTAGGCCATGGACCTGTCATTTGTTAACTCTCTCTGCAAATGCTATTGAAGCATTTAGACACTTTGCCTTGTGTCCCCTAGCCAAACTCTTGCCGTTGCGTGCACGACTTGTGACTGTCGTCACCGTGTGATCAGGCACTGACGCCTGGTCAACGGGAGTTGCTAGGAAGCTTCCTTGCATCTTCTCAGCCTCCTCGACGGTCGGGCCACTAGAGGTCACTGCCACCGCAGATGCTATCAGCATGTGTCAGGCATTGGATTTGACTGTACCATTGCGTCTGCAGCGTCATGCTCTGCCTAGGGTCCATGTCTCATGTTGCGTGGCACTGTTTGGCATCATGGGCCATCATACGCACTACCTGGGTTCGGGCAGCCATATCTCTTTGCTGCTATTTTTCTAGCTGTTTCTGACCAGACGACTGTGTTTGCAGTGTCGGTGTTTTGGTATGGTCCAGTTTTCAGGCGAAACAGACGACGCCCGGGTTTTGGGCTGTCTGATAGGGCTCACCGAGAAAACACTGCTGGCCAGAAAATAGGTCTAGGTCTATTCTCTGATTTGCTGGGTAGCTGAGTAACATGCTCTACAGAGCTGGGAGGGAGCTAGAACTTGGAGGGGTCTCCCATTGTTGCTCATTCTTCATTCGTAATCAATCACTTCCAGTTTTCAGCTACTTTCTGGCGCTAACACTGGCGCGCACGTTTCTGAACAGGGCTGATGCCGGTAGTACCGATACCGCGTTATACCCCATTTTTGTACCGCGGTATTGCACTACCATGGTACGGTGTTTTTTAAAACGGTACCGGTATGGTATCGGCACTGACCTGGCAGGGTACCCCTCTTCCATACTGCTGTACAGTACCGCGGTAGTTAGGAATTGAAACAAAAAATCTTTTACAAGTACCGGTCACGCGCTACAACTAAGTCAAGTAGTGCAGATGAGTTTGCGTTCGGAAGCTCGAGCATGAAAGATAGTCAACGGCAGGGACAAGTGCGCGATGGACAGCGAAGGATTCATTATTGTTGTCCATCGTTCAACAGCGGAAAGTGGTTTTTGTAAGACATAGTTGGAGGTCGAGTGTGTGGATTACGGGGTTTGCATGGGGTCGGGGTTGCGGGGACGTGAGTGGCAGTCATACTTCGTCTGAAAATGGACGAGCGTGCAAACGATGATGGACGGCTGTCAGCCTTGCCCCTGCTTAGAGAAAAGAATCGAGGACCGCCCCCTAGCCCTCCCTCCTTTCCGTGCCGTAAAAGCAGCACTTGCATCCAATAGCTTACATCCAAGTACGAGACTGGAATATCTTTCCAATTCTGGTTTCTCTCACATGTGCCTTTACGACTGGGACATGGTTCTCTTGACCTCTTGATAGGTTGTGATTGTAGAAATTGCTCTTCGGATATGTCTTCAGGAAAAAAGTGCCTAGATATGTCTTCCAGGTACCATTTCTCATTCTACAATACATTCATATGAATAAATCGTGAGAAAACGCAAATGTAGTGGGGCTTTGGTTGAAGGAGAAATATGACTCCCAAATCTTTGTTGTCTATTTTATAAGAAAAGAGAAAGCATACTTTCGCCAATAACGAAAGAAATGCTTCTTCGCATATCTATCTCGCATCACATTCCATCGACGCCTACATCCCATGTATCTTCCGTATCCATTATTTGTTTTGAGAGAACTTGAAATGCGATAGCCAAATAGGGTTGGGCACCGACGAATACGCACGGACTAGCCCGTCCCATGCTGACAGGATGGTTCATACGTTTTCTTTAGCACGTATGGGCTAATACCTGCGGTACACAGTTTTGTACCGCTTCCTATAATGTACAGTATTACCGTGTACCGTGGTAAACATTCAGTACCGTGGTTAACGAACGGTACCGTTGTTACCGTGGGAACAGTACCGGTATCGTTGCCAACCTCCCGAGAAACCAGGATACCGCGGTACTGAATACCGCGGTAGTCACATACCGCGGTATTCAGTACCATGGTACCCAGATAACGCGGTATTGCAGCCCTGTTTCTGAATAACAAACCCAGAGCTTCCAGACTTGGACTCTAGAGCAGCAGACTGAGGGGGCGGCAGATTTAAGGAACGAGTGTGGAAGCCCGCATGCTACATCAAGAACGATGCTGACCCAACATACAGCCTAGCTTTTCCAATTTGGTATCAGAGCTAGAGCGTAGCAGCAGCACTAGAAGACTGGCATACAGGTGCCAGACAACGGTGACGGAACCCCATACGCGCCACTGCAAGAGAAATGCTGCCAGATTTTTCCCGGCAGCATTGACCCGCCTGGTGGCCACGTCAGATTTTTTTCCCACGGCCAGTGTGCCTGGGGAAATGTTGCTGGATTTTTTTTCCGGCAGGACTGACCCCCACGCGTGACGCGAGGAGATGAGTGGTACGCCGCGTCCGACACCTGCGGGCGACGACGCCAGCGATAATTTCACAGAGTGTAGTGACTAGGACCAGCGAGCATCAACAGCAGACTGCAACAGCAGCAGTAGGAGGAAACAACAGCGAGTAGTGGCAGCAGCAGCCAACAATAACTGCGTTCAACAGTAGCAGCCGGGAGCAGCAGCAGCTCGCAGCAGCTAAAAGTAGCAGCAGCCTGCAGCAGCAAGCAGGAGCGGCGGCTAGCAACGACAGCTCGCAGTAGCAACAGCAGCGGCATTGAGCAGCAGTAGAAGCAGCGAGCACCAGCAGTAGCAAGTTGTAGCAGTCGCAACAGTGAGCAGCAGCAAGTAGCAGGAGGAGCAGGAGCAGCAAGCAGTAGCCGATAGCAGCCAGCAGCGGCTGCTACTGCTTGTAGCCCGCAGCTCATTGCGAGCGACGGGTTGCAAGCAGCAAGCCCGCTGCTCGTAATAAGTTGCGGTTTGCTGGCAGCGAGCAGCATGCTTGCTGCTTGCAGCCCGCTGCCCATAGCGAGTAGCAAAGCTTACTGTGACAGACAAAATGAAAACAAAAAGAAGGAAAAAACACCCCCACCCCAATAGTAGCTGCCATAGCTACTGCAGCAACCATTGCAGCAGTAGGAGCACGTAGTAACAACAGTAGCAGTACTAGTAGCAACAGTTGCAGGTGCAATACCAACAATAGCACCAGCAGCTACAACATCAGCTGCAGCAACAAAAACAGCCGTAGCAGTAGCAACGGCAAGTAGTGACAGCTGCAACAATAGCAGCAGCTGCAGCATCAACATGGGCATGCGTTATAACCACGCAACACCGGCCCCAACAACGGCCGCTGCTGACGTTAGCATCCTGCTTCTCATGTCACTACTGTCGTCACTACTGACGTCATCAACACCAAAAAAGGGGGGAAGAATCTCCACAGCTGCAACCTTGTAGATAACGCGTCGGCAGGTGCTGACGTCAGCCTACCTTGGCTGATATCACTACTGACATCAGTAGCACACAAAAAAAACAAAGAGAGGGGGCACCAAAACTCACCATGGCTAACAGCCATAGTAGGTAGGGGTCCCGAAGGGGGGGTAACCCCCCCACTGTTCTTGTAGTAGTTGTAACAGCAACAGCAAGAGCAGTAGTAGCAGTAGGAGCAGCAGTAGTAGCAGCCCACAGGCATCATCGCCGGCACCCTTGACCCCCTGGCTATCATTCAGTAACAGCTCGCCGCCTTGACAGAGCAGCTTGTAGCTCTATAGCCACTAGGCTCACAGACTCCCACCAGTGCCCCGCCGCCATTCATTCCTCATAGGCATGCCAGCCCCGCTGTGTCCGCTGTCACACATTACTTGGCAGAGCAACAAACTCAGTGCCAGCAACAGAGAGTGACCTGTGTCACCGGCCCCACTCTGGACGCCGGCCGCAGGCAAAAGGACTTTGAGACGGCGCCCCTGCCACTTCCGGCCGGCAAGCAGTTCTGGAGCTGGGAGCTCAGCTTTTGCATCTAAGCGCATGATGAAGGCTTGTGGGCCTATTACACCCTGCCGTACGAATCTACTCAGGCCGACAAGCAGTATTACACCGGTCACGCCGTACGTGCCCTCATCCCCGTTGCTCCTCTGGCTTACCGCCTAGCCTTAAAGCCCTTTCTTGGTGACTTCATCGCTTGCGGTACCTTAGATCCTACAACCGCATAACACGGCCTCACCCATCCCCATCGCTTGTCTAGCGAGGTTGAGACCGGTCGTCTGCTGCGGGAGTTCAACTCCCTTTACATGGGGGAGACCGAGATTGTCATCGCTTACTGGCAGCAGGCTGAGGACATCCTCCGTTACCTCGATACCTCTGCTTCACCCCCTCTGGCCGCGCTCCTCACCATCAAGCGTGGTACCACCGAAGCGTACTCGGACGTCTTCGTGTTTTACTATCAGGATATCCTCTCCACCATGGTGGCCCAGGACACCCTCATGCCCTGGGCATATGAGCTCTTCCTCATGTTTGAGGAAGCTTGTCTTGAGTCCCGCCTCCAGCACACACATGCCCTTGCCTTACCGTCGCTTCAGTGGCCGTCGCTTCCCCCACATCAGCTACATCCACCAGCTCCTTGTGGCCAAGGAAGAAGAAGAAACGGAGCAAGAAGGGCAAGGGTTAGCAGCTGCAGCAGTTGACTGGGTCCAGTGGTGGTGGCTCGGTCTGCCACAACTGTGGCCAGCCAGGGCACGGGTGGTACACGTGCCTGCTACCGACAAATGAGGCACACGTCATCGCCACCATGCGTCACCAGCGGGAGTGCCATCTCGCCTCTGCCGCTGTAGCTGTCGCCACCCCAGAGGCCTTGATCTCGTCCAACAGCTCCACTCCTCTGGCTGTTACACCGGTCACGGAGATGCCAGCTTCTAAGCAGCATCATCCGTAGCCGTCGGCGCATGTGTTTGATTCACCGGGACAGTCCTCCTTCTATTTGGGTTCAGGCGTTGTCACTCAGTCCACACTCCCGGGCCGTCCACACGTGAGCGTTAGTTGGAGCAGTTCATTGCTCTTTAGCCCGGTCTGCCTCACCCTCCCCCCTAGGGAAGTGCGAGTTGCATCACCTCCTACTCGTCCCCCTCACCCTGCTTGACTGAGATTGAGCTACAGTCATATCCTACTTCCTCGTCGGTCTCACCGTCTTCTGTGATCTCCTCCGCCCCCTTTCGTGATGACGTTGCGTGGCTTGATGATTGGCAGTCTCGGTTTGTGCCCCCTTCCATTGCGTCTACATCTCTCGCTTTCTACCATGTGACTATCAATGACATGGCGACTCAGGTCCAAGATCTTGCCGAGATCTGGATCATCAACTCCGGAGCCACGCATTACATGACGGCCTCTCGTGAGGCCTTTAGCATGCTTGAACATGTTGGCAATGTCTCCGTTGTCCGGACGGGCTCCGGACAGGTGGTACCTTTCCACGGCGTCATCGTCGTTCGTTTCCGTGGTCTTGCCGGTGATGTCTTTGTGACCGATGTCCTCTTCGTCCCAGGTCTTGAGCACAGCCTCCTGTGCGTTACTGTCCTTGACCGTATGAGCATGGACAGTGTGCACTTGCGTGGTGTTGGCACTGTGTCGTTGCGTCTATCTGGTCTTAGCGTTCTTCACGCCACCGCCCGTGGCAACCTGTGGCATGTCCCTTGCTTGTCCTCCTCTCCTTCCATCCCCTCCCCTTCGGCCGCCATAGGCCATGTGTTTGTGAGCAGTATGCTCACTTCGGAGTACACCCACCTCCTACAGTGCCCCCTTTGCCACGTCCACTCTGCTGTCATGGATAGCATGCTCCGTACTAGGCCGACCAAGGGCCTCGACACAGACACTTTCCCTTGGGCGTGCCCCATGGAGTGCATTGATTGCGCTCAGGGCAAGATGCACTGGTGCACATACCCTCAGTGTTCCTCTCGTGCATCCACCCCTCTAGATCTGGTCCGTTCCGATGTCATGGGTCCCTTCCATGCCGAGTCCGTCGGCGAGTGTGGCCGATATGTCCTCACCCTCACCAACGACTAGTCTCGTTATTGCTGGGTCTTCTGCCTTTGGTAGAAAAGCGATGTTGCCAGCACTATTTGGGACTGGCTTGTCTTTGCGGAGCACAAATGTGGTCGATCTCTTCGCCACTTTCACTCAGATTGCGGTGGTCATTACATGGGTGAGGCCACGACGTTTCTTTCTTCCCACGGTGTCCACCACACGATGTCAGCGCCTTACTCACCTGTTTAGAAAGGGGTCTCCGAGCGGTGGACCTGCACTATGGCCGACGCCGTCCGCACCATGTGGGTTGAGTCTGGTATAACCGATGACTTTTGCTTTGAAGCCATGGCTTACATGACTTGGGTCTGGAACCACATTCCCCACGGGCCTTTTCCTTGCCACTCCACGCCGTACCAACATTGGTGCGGTCATCGTACTGACCTCAGCCCGGCTTGCGTCTGGGGCTGCGTGGCCATCGTGTGGAAATCTGCCCCGCACCAGGGCGGCAAGCTCGCCCCCGCGGTCGTCCTTGCACCTTTCTCAACATCTCTTGCCATGATGACTTTTCCAAGTCGAAGTCGGCCCCAAGTCGAAAGTCAAAAGTCTGACGTCGCCATATTGGCAAAAGTCGGTCAAAGTCGATTTTGCATAAGCACCTAAAAATGCCATAAATGGCACCTAGTCACTCTGAACGTGTCACTTTGCAGGTGTTTTTGACCTTACATGTTGGATCACGTTTAAGTACAACACACCTATTCCCTTATGTTTTATTGCTTAGACCATTCCACCTTGCATTTGTACACATTCAGCCTCTACATCATGCCTTATAGACAATCCACTGGAGTCATTCTATCTCCTCTCATACATCCATAACATGCGATGGATTCTCATTCATGGAAAGCATTGAACAAAGCTGAATGTGGAAAGTGCTTGAATGCAAGGCAATGAACTACTTTGAGAACTTTGAGAACAAGTAAGATTGCATTGGAACTTTCACAGTAGACATATCATGAGGTCTTGCGTGCTTTCTTGCCAGCCTTGGCAGCAGCAGCCTTGCTAGCACTGGCCTTGGCAGCCGCAGCCTTTGCAGTAGTAGCCTTGGCTGCTGCAGCTGTCTTCAGAGCAGCTGTCCTAGCAGCAGCTGCCTTGGCTGAACCAGCCATGCCAGATGTGTCAGGCTGCCCAATGGCCCTGGCAGAAGCATGACGAGCTGCAGATGCTGCTGCTGCTGTTGTAGATGGACTTGACACAGTTGAAGTCCCACCACCAGTACCAGCTGTTGCTGCACTTCCAGTGTCACCCCCAGGAGTTGCTACTGCTTGCTCCAACTCCAAAGCTGCCTCCACATCCTTCCGCTTCCGCACACCAAGCTGTAGAATCCTTCCAATTTCCTTCTCAGCTGTCAGCTCCTCCTCCTCAACCTCCTCTATTTCCTCTGCCCCTTCACTATCATCATCATCCCCCTCCATTTCCTCCTCAACATCATCATTAGAATCCTCTTCCTCTGATGCCGCCTCTCCTGCACCAGCAGCTTCAGCACCCTCACCACCTGCGTCCTCTCCACCAACAGCACCAGCAGCTCCTGCTCTAGCTTCAGCACCCTCGCCACTAGCACCAATTTCTTCCAACCACACCTCATCATCATCACCGACATCACCACCCCGTCCTCTCCATGTTCGTCATCTGCATCATCAATCTCTCCATCTGCTTCACTCCCACTCTCAGCTTCTTCGTCCTCTGTTGCTTTCAAGATGTCGGCAGTGAGGGTGTGTGCCTTCTTCTTGCCGTATAGTTTGTTGAGGCGGACGTTGACCTGCACCAGCAGTTCCAGTGTGCTGACCTTCAGCCTGTTGCGTCGTGCTATCTGCACCAGCTCGTGCTTGGAGAACACGCGTTTGTTGTCCGAAGAACTGCAAGGTTGTGCGAGCAGTCTCATGGAGAATGCACGGAGAACAGGGAGACTTGTCATGAACCTGGCATGCCAGCGGAAAGCTGGCATGTCGCCAGCCACCACCTGTTGCACTACTGCCTTTGCCTTCTCTACGTCCTTGGCACGAGAGGGGTCATTGTTGCACGTCACCCGTGCGTTCTCAAACCCCTCTAGCTCTCTCTCAAGAGCTTCAACATCCTTCTCAGGCATGAGGGCCGTAACCACCACGTTCCATGCCTCAACCATCTTCTCGTCACCGTCAAATTTGTGTCCAAAGTGCATCGGATGCACACGACGTGCAGCAGCAAAAACAGGACAGTTCATCTAGTTATCCCATCGCCAGCTCAGCTGCTCCAATGCAAACTTGACCCAGGCTGGGTTGCACGGTGCACGCTTGCGTCCACGTGCAAGCCCAAGTTTGTGCACAGCCTCTGTTGTATCCTGCAGAGTCTCGTAGACACTGCCTGCAGTACCGCCAGCAGCATCAGCCTTGCGCAATGCAAGCACAAACGGCATCATGAGTTTCATCAACGCCTTTACCTGGAGCCAGAACACACCCATCCTGAGAATGCGGCGCACTTCCTTCTTCTTTGCTTTCCAGCCAGCGTCCCTGCCATCTCCCATCTGCTGTCATTTGTCACTTGCCACCAGCTTCTGCAAAACATCCTTCATGTCCAAGAGGCGGGTCAGCATCCTGTGGACAGATGCAAAACGTGTGGCAGCTGCTGGAAGGAGCACCCTTCCCCCGGACTCTGACTTCAGCCAGGACCTCAGGAGGTCCTTGTTCCTGAAAAATGTCACCACTTTCTCACACTTTCTTATGACAGCCTGTCCCCATTCCGTCTTCCCCAAGTCTGACAGACACAGTGAGTGAAAAAGACTGCAGGGTACTTCTCTCGCAAAGCCTCGTACGCCTTCTTGTTGGTGCTTGCGTTGTCCGTGATGACCAGGATTACCTTCTCAGGTCCCACCTCAGTGATGGCCTGGTCAATGATGCAAGCCACGTGGTTAGCGTCACGGACCAGGCCACTCGCGTCACGGCTGAAGAGGTGAGCAACCCCCTCGGTGTTGGAGGCCATGGCCGAGTAGATGGGGTGGATCTGGATGTCGCTCCACTCGTCCACCCCAAGGGAGACGCCGAAGATGTCCCAGCCGCTCCGCAGTGGCGCCTCCATCTCAGCAAGCTCCCTGTCCAGCGCAGGGAGAATCACCTCCTTCACTCTGTCCTTGCTTGGCAGCCTGAAACCCCCCGTTGTCTTCTGCGAATCCTCCACAAGCTCCAGCACGCAAGAGTCTCGGCAGAAGGAGATGGGTAAGGCGTTCTTGGCCATGATTTTGACAATCGGTTTTTGGCACTGTGAGTTGGCAGCGTTTGCAAGATGCTCCGACATCAAGCTCTGCCTGGCTGAGCTGAGAGAGGCTGCCGAGGTCGGAGTGCCGGTGAAGATAGGGCTGAAAGAAGGGGTGTTGCATGACTGTGAAGTGGCCATCTGCTGCTGCTGCTGCTGCTGCTACTGCTGCTACTCACCAGGCGTCTGCTGCGCACCAACTGCTGCTCGTGCCTGCTCTCGCTGTCGCGCCTGGTGGAGGTCCAACCAGTTGACTGGGCTGTCCCTTGTACCCCATGCTGAGCCCTCCCCCTTGAACAACACCTCGTCTGCAGGATTGAAGCTATCTGGAAGCAGGAGAGGGAGCAACCCTAGCATCGCACGTGCTGCTGCTGGGGCATACTTGCACTCCTTGACGTTTCCCACCGGTGCACCATAATGACCACGCATGCGGTCACTGCCACCGGAGTAGGTGGTGCCACATGCACCACAAAAGAAGCCAAGATAGCTTGCTTCTGTGGGCACTGGCTTGAAAAACTTGCTGAGGGCACGCACGAGAAAATCCCCTGTGAGGACAGGGAGCCTGCCAGTGGAGGTGCCCTGGCTGGCTGAAGATGTCGTCCGAGATCCACCAGCCATGGTGGTGCTGGTGGACCTCACAAAGGCCAACGTCTGATGTGCTAGAGCTCCATGGTGGTACTGCAAGGTGCAGCTAAGGCCCTCGGCCAGAGGGCCTTAGCTCAGAACGTCGGGACGGGCAAGGCAATGGACAACCGTTTGCCCTACTAAACGAGGCACAAGGGCCCGGGGGGAGGGGGGGGGGACAAACATCCATTAATTCCTCCGCAATTTGCGGCCTAGATTGTGCGGCTCATGCACTGCTATTCATTGCATCTAGTCTAGTGATGTGGATGCCACCTATGCTAACTATGTGGAAGTGCCAGATAATGACACTATTGTCATTGGCTGTTAACGTGCATGTAGTATCTTGGAGAGGAGCCAGCATGCCAATTGTGTGTGCCTTATGCATGGACAGCGCATGTATGGACGTCGCAAAGAGCCCAAATACATCTTGTACGAGATGCTCACAAGATCGCTCCGAAAGTCGGTCTTTCGGGGTTCGACCTGACCCCCTTTTTTTTTCATTGGTCGTCAACGTGGACACAGGCTTGCCCACCATGTTGTACACCATTTGAACCCTAATTCAAAAAAATGGGGGTCAAGTGGAGTCGACGTCCAAGTCGACGTTGATCGACTTGGCAACTCCGCCTTGACCCCCAAAAGTCGGAAGTCGAAGTCTTCATGGGTCTCTTGTTAGTCCAAGGCCTGGCGCTTCTGGGTTCCGTCTCGGCACTACATCGTCAAGTTTCGCGATGCCCTCTTCTTTGAGGAGTTGCTTTCACGCAATCTTATTCGCTCTGGCTCGTCCGTGTCCCTCCCGTAGCGTAAGGGAGTGGTGAGTACGTCCTCCGTCCTGCCGCTTCCGTGTGATACATCACTTCATCCCTTTCAGCCAGTAGCCCCAGTCGCATCCACTGACCCCTCCAAGCTAGTAGCCTCAGTTGCGCCCGCTGGCCTATTAGGGCCGGCAGCCCCAGTCGCGCCCGCTGACCCCTCCGAGCTAGCAGCCTCAGTTCCCCCCGCTGACCTCTTAGGGCTGGCAGCCCCAGTCGCGCCCGCCAACCCCTCCGAGCCTACAGCCCCAGTTGCGCCCGCTTGTCTCTCGGGGTCGGCAGCCCCAGTGGCGTCTGCTAGCCCCTCCGTACCGGCTGTCCTAGTCATGCGTTTTGGCCCCTCCGGGCCAGCAGCCCTAGTCGTGCCTGCTGGCCCCTCGGGGCCGGCAGCCCCAGTCGCACCCGCTGACCCCTCGAGGCCGGCATCCCCAGACGCATCCGCCGACCCCTCCGGGCCAATAGCTCCAGACGGACCTGCTAGCCCCTGAGGGCCAACAACCCGAGTCGCGTCTGCTCGTCCCTCCATGCCTGCAGCCACGTCCGCCTCTGTTAGCCTATCGGACTCGGTGCCATCTCTTGTTCTATTGCGTTACAAGCGTGGCCCAGGCGGTAGCCTCCGACCAAAGCCATCTGTGAGCGCACAGACCGTTGCACCGCGCCAAGTGGCGCCTCGGCCCCCTGTTGCTCCACGTGTCTCCTCCATTGCTATGGCTGTGAGTGGGGACCATGGCACCAAGGCCCTCGGCCTGACCACTTTGGCCATCATTCTAGACATTCACCCGGGCGCCGCACTGGGCTACGCCATGCTCCATCACGAGCATTGGCATGCCGTTATGGCTGCACTCGCCCGCATCTCACATGGAGCTCGAGATGCACACGCTCTCTCAGTCTGCTCCATATCACGTCGGGAGGATCCAGCCACCCTACGCAAGGCTTGATCCTCTCCTGAGGTCGCACATTGGGATGCTTCCTACGCCGATGAGCTCGATGCTATCAGAGAGCACAACGTGTATAACCTCGTGGACCTCCCTCCAGGTCGGAAGGCCATCGGTGCCAAGTGGGTCTTCCGGGGCAAATGCAAGCCGGACGGGTCTTTGGACAAGTACAAGGCCCGCCTCACAGCCAATGGGTTTGCTCAGGTCCTCGGGGTTGAATACGACCAGATCTTTGCTCCAGTTGGTCGGTTCTGCACTTTCTTGGCGCTCTTAAGCTTGGTTGCCCAACATGGATAGGAACTGCATTAGATGGACGTGAGCAACGCCTTACTCTATGGCTTGTTGGAGGGTGAGGAGCTTTATATGGTGCAACTCCAAGGCTTTGACGACGCCACTGGGAGATTCTGGCGGCTGCAGAAGGCCCTCTATGGTCTGAAGCAGTCGCCTCATTGCTGGAACCAGGAGATCAGTATCATGCTCCTCCGGGGTCGCCTCCAACATAGCACCGCTGACCCCGCACTGTTTGTTAGCCCGTGAGGCCAGACCTTCGCCGCTGTTCTAGTCTACTTCAACGATCTAATCATTGCGTCTCCAGACATGGTGGCCATCCAGCGTGTCAAGGACCTGCTGTAGACTGCCTACCAAATGAAGGATCTCAGGTTTGTCCGAGTCTTCCTGGGCGTGGAGCTCGAGCATGATTGCTCCCAAGGTATCCTGTTCCTCCACCAAGCTGCTTATGTGCAGACCCTGTCCACTCGCTTCGCCAAAGACCTGTCCCTCGTCCCAAGCACATCTTCACCCATGTCACCTGACCTAGCTGTTGTGGGGGAGCCAGTTGACGTGGCTACGTATCTACGGTCATTGATGTTCCTGGCAACGACGACACGCACAGACATCGCATTCTCCGTCAACCTCCTGATTGAGTTTTCTCAGGAGCCGCATCATCTCCACTTTGAGGCTGCAATCCGAGTACTATGCTATGTTGTCTCGACTCCTTGGTGAGGTCTTATGTTGTGTTGCCAACCGTCCGTGGTCGCGGTGGGCTACATCGACAGTGACTAGGCCGGCACTCTGAACGGTAAGAGTTGTACATGCTGGATCTTTTTGATTGGCTGCACGGCTTTGTCCTGGCGCAGTGGCAAGTAAGGGTGAATTACATGTGACACTGTTGATGCTGAGTATGTGGCGTTTGCCTCACATGAGTGTGAGAGTGTGTGGTTGCGTTGTCTGTTGTCCGAGTTGCGCCACTCCGTCGCATCCATGGCGTTGCATTGTGACAATGAGAGTGCCATGGCCATCGCCGACAATGACGGCATGCATCACACACGCACAAAGCACATCAACGTTGAGTATCAAAATGTGCATTCATTGTTGCATGACAACGACATGAGCATTGTGTAGGTTGAGATAGCACGGCAGCTGGCTGACTTCTTGACCAAGGCGCTGAAGCGTGACTTGTTCAAAAAGGCTGTGAGTTCGGTCAGTGTGCGTTCGTGAGTTGCGCTCTTTATCCCTGCCCGCGTCTTTGAATTCCCTGGGGGAGTCTGACTGTTGATTATGTCTTTGCCCACCCATGTGCACTACGCCTGTGAGTCATGGGGGAGTGTTCGTTTTTGCGCATCCTCATTGTGCTTTGATGTGTCCTCCCGGTTTGTGTACATCGACGTGCAGATGACTGACGGCAAGACTCGACGCTGCTGGAGTGTCGTCCGGTGGAGCCGAGGCATGCTGAGGCCTACTCGCAGTTTTATGGAGCCTCCTCTCTTCGGCGACGTGCTCAATGCCAACGGCAGGCCTCCTCGGCGATCGGGCCACGGCGGTCACTGCCACCGCAGATGCTGTCAGCATGCGTCAGGCGTTGGATCTGACTGTACCATTGCGTCTGCAACGTCATGCTCTGCCTAGGGTCCATGTCTCATGTTGCGTGGCACTGTTTGGCATCATGGACCATTGCAGGCATTGCCTGGGTTCGGGCAGCCATAATTCTTTGTTGCTATTTTTCTAGCTGTTTCTGACCGCACGACTATGTTTGCAGTGTTGGTGTTATGGTATGGTCCAGTTTTCACGCAAACCGGATGTTGCCCGGGTTTTGGGCTGTCGGCCGTCTGACAGGGCTCACCGAGAAAACCATGCATGCCAGAAAATAGGTCTAGGTCTATTTTCTGATTGGCTGGTTAGCTGAATAACAAGCTCTACAGAGCTGGGGGGAGGGGAAGCTAGAACTTAGAAGGGTCTCCCATTGCTGCTCATTCTTCATTCCTAATCAGTCACTTTCAGTTTTCAGCTGCTTTCTGGCGACAACACTGGCGCGTGCATTTCTGAATAACAAACCCAGAGCTTCCTGACTTAGACTCTAGAGCAACAGACAGAGGGGGCAGCAGACTTAAGCAACGAGCGTGGAAGCCCGCACGCTGTATCAACAACGCTGCTGCCCAAACCTGCTGCCTAGCTTTTCCAATTGTGCCAGTGTTGCGGGAGACTCCATGATCGTTAGCCACATATTACCCTTGACAGGTTTTGGTTAGAGAGATCTAGTCTAGAATTGGGTGCACAGTGGTCTATACTAGTACCTCGAGAGACAGAGAGCTGATTGATTGAGTCTTTGCTGGATTTTGACCTGTCATGTGTAGTTTTTCATATGGCCAAGACCCATACATGCTCCGGCGTGTTAGGGGGGGCTGACTTAGTGGTGTCACATCGAGATCGAGACTGACCACACATGGAGCCCAATACTGCATAGACTTGGAGCATCGGTTTCATACAGGCAGAAAACACGGGCCCCAATCCAGACTAATGCTATAGCAATCAATGCACACCTCAACGCTAAATTCCTTTGCTACAACTACGTATGCCTCCAACACCAGCCCACCTCCAAAAATGAACACTCTTCTCTTCAATTTCCTCTCCTTCTACACCCCAAAAGAAGGTGATGGTAGAGGAATGAGGCTTTACTTGCTGGCATCTACAGTTTGCCCCACCTCAAAAGGGCTTGGGGTTAAATGACCCACTGTCTCAATCGAAGCACAAGGTGCCAAATGGATCTACTCCTTTCTTCAGCCTGAAGAAGCACAATGGAAACATACACTCCTCTTCGCCCAAGTCCTCCCTAAAAGGGTCATTTCTCCCTCTCCTACCCCCTTATGTAACGACCAAAATTCCCCACCATCCAGACCACATGGCTCATGGCTTTCAAGAACTTTATAGCGTCAGGCCCGACATTTCAGGCCCCATGAGCAGTCTTTGAAGAAGTTTCTCAGGAGTACGTTGCTTTCAGTAGGCACATCTTGAAAGACACGGCACATCCATTTGGATTGGCAAGACAAGAGCGGTGTCTTCTTATCAAGAGGATAACCCTCCAGGACCTCGTCACGCGCCCATCTTCATCTTGGTCATGGGTCCAACAGCGCATCCTTCATGCCCTTCTGGAATCCATACCCCTCTCTTGGAGGCGTACCCTTGCTCTAGGATCTTCATTCCCCCTCGCACACCCCCACACCCCATACTTCACCATCAAAGACCTCATAGGCTTGTCAATCAAACTACTCTTTCACTTTCCCCGCCCCTCACTCCCCTTTGCTGTACCTCTTGAGGTAGACCCCATCCACCTCACCCTCTGCGCTCACCTATGGGCCAATGCATCTCAAATCTGGGGCAAAGTCCTCACCCCAATATTCGTCTCTTCAGAGGACCGAGTGATGGGCTAAACAGATCGCCCCGCAATCCCATCCTAAAGATTCTCGCATCGACCCTTACCCTTGACCAGAGTAGACCACCGTCTCTCCCAGCAGTATGAATTCACCCCATCTTATGAGACAAAATGGAGAGAAAAATTCCGTAGCACCCAATTTGATTGGCGCTCTGTTTGAGTGAAACATTACTTCCTCCCTGTAGACCTTCGCCCCAAAGATGTGCAAACGAAGATTCTATTTCACTCTATACCAGTCGCCATTCGCACCTGTTATCGCCGCAACGGAACGAGCGTATGCCCCTTCTGTGGGGAAGATGAAACAATAGAACACTGCTTCCTCCTTTGCCGTTGCATACACCCTCTCCGACAGGGAATGGAGACCTTCTTCAATACTCTCTTCCCCAATGTACCCCTCATGACCCCGTAACTACTTATGGGCCCCCTAAAGCCCGAAGTGTTTAATTCTGCTTGGTGTACCTTTCGAGCTACCCTGTTCCACCTCATATGGCAAGAACGCTGGGAAGACCCAACTTCCTCTCCTTCTGCTAAGATCATTGCTATCTTTGTAACAGCCTGCCAAAGACATACATGGCTTGTGTGCACCCTGCTCTCTAGAAAGAACTCAAAACGCATGCGTGCAAAAGTCAAATCCATTGAAGAAAAATTTGCCTCGGCCCTCATCTCTAATTTCCTTCTTCACAACAAAGACTGTCAACTGTCCCTAAGCTTCCACTTTGATCTGTGGTGGAAACACCCTGATCTTTACCCTCCGCCCTGACTTACAGACTTGTTGGGCCCGGTTCAACTCCCAGGATTTTTGGTGCTGAGGTAGCCCCCCCCCCC
>SZWC01014608.1:41956-59616 GCA_023375785.1 Penium margaritaceum
CCGCCTCAGTCGGTTACGACCACGGGAAAAAAACTCGAGATCGGGACCGGTCTCGGCCTCGATTGTCTCAATTTTGTCTCGTCTCTTTATCTTGTATCGCACCACTCGACAAAATCTTGTTTTGTCTTGCTTGAGCGAGACGATACGAGTGGCTTGAACCGACACCCTGTTACTGCTAGTGATTCTTGCATCATTTGGCGGGTGGCAAAGTGGCGAGTCGTTGCTAGTGTTTTTGCGAGCTCTCGCTCATATGCGCAAATCCACCACTCCAAGGGTGCATTTGGCGGCGATTATGGAGTGATCTACTGTCAATTAACTGGACATCGACGCACCAAATTGCCTACCTGGCAGGCCTCCACAAATGTTGGAGAATCATTCCGTGAATCAAAATACACAATCACAACAGATACCCAGAATCAAGACATTTTTTTGAATTGTTACGTGAAATCGTGCTTCAGGCTAAATGGGATGCCATCCACGGTGGAACAACACCCATTGGAGCGAACGATGTATCCAACCATCTGAGGCCGAAAAACAACCAGCTAAATTGCTGTCTCCCGTCGCAAGTCCCCATCAATGGGGTGGACGCCGTCCCGCAAAATCAGGACGTCAATCACTAACTTTGCGCAGAACAAACCGCGCGGAGTCCAATGGTCCTAATTGGATGTGCCGCTGACTCGAGTAGGTGACCTCGAAGGCGGGGAATCAATGGAGAATCATAAAATGTCGATGAATTGAGCGTACACCGGTTGAAGCACTAGAATCACTAGCAGTAACACGGCGTCTGTTCCTCACCAAGACCGTAGTGAAATCTCGTCGATTTTTATGGTGAAGGATGCCACGTTTAAAGAACATGAAAAAAACACTCGTGGAATGGATGGCATGATAAGCCAATAGATTCATTGTGGATTAACAGTGGTGGAGGGTCAACATGAGCAGCCAAACTCGAAAGAATGAGAGAAGTTTTGGGTGTACAACCTCCTGAATTTGCGACCTTTTCATCACGTTCACACAGTAAACAGGCTTTGCTCAATTACCGACAATGGTTTATTGGACAAGTCGTGATTGATTTTTCCATTCCACGTCATCCGTTGGAGCACTTCCGACTCCACCGGTCAATACCTATAGTCCTCGAGTGAGCTGGCAATAGAGTTGCTTGCATATCAAAAGGCTGTGGTTTGAATTCTAAACTGGTGGGTTCACATAGGAAACTAGATTGTGTTTAGTTTTTTGCGCAAACACCTTTCTTGTGGTTAGAATGTAGTCCACCACAAAGGGATGCGTTTCAGGTGCTCGCCTTATCGTGTGGTTTGTCTATCGCTGTGGTCTGCAATGCGAGATTGTTTACGATGCGAGCGAGACCAAAACGAGATGGAGATTAGCAAAAGGCAAATCGACCGGAGACCAAGATTTTCTCGTTCTCTGAAGTGGAGACAAAACATCTCGTACTGGCATGGAAAAAAATGAGTTTGAGATCGATAAATCTTATCTCGATCTCGACTTCACAGCCTTAGCCTAACTTGCCTAGATTTTGAGTACTGGTGGTGATAGTATACCACCTTAAAGTCTAAGGGTAAGTTTGGCATGCCACGGTTTACTGGCACTGTCCTCGGAGTTGCGAGACTTCGACGGTTATCGTGTGTCTCACTGACTGCACGACCGTGTTCGGAAGTCCGCCAGTGTTGGACAAACGAAAGTCCAACACTGGCGGACTTCCGAACACGGTCGTTCACCGCGTTGTGTTGTTTTAAGATAGGCCACCCAAGTTGAGGTCGTTCAACTTCGAGGACATTGCCAGCTCCTCGTGGCATGCCAAACTTACCATAAACATGTTTTGAGTACATTTCATACTTTGTTGTACGTCGAGACCCAAGCACTCGGTGGGCTGTTTCGATGCCTTTGGTAGACCTTCCTTGCTTGAAGTCACGTGTTGTGGTTTGCTCATTCCCAGGTTGTTTATTTTGGTGTAACGAGATGACAAGACCTGGCAAGCTAGCCGCCAGATCCTAGTTCATGAGCTCACAGTAGGGCTCGATGTATTTTTCCTTGTTTCTTTATCTACATATTGTTGACTTGGCCAAAAATGGCGCTATCGTTCTCTCACTCACTACCAGAGCTCATGTGTTGTTTAGCATGAACATGCATTCCCTAGAACAATTTTAGCATGGTATCAGAGCATAGGGGGGAGTGGGCGTGTGAGCTGCAAATCTGCTAAACATGTTTGAAACACAGCTGAGGTGCGCCATGTGGCGCCACGCACGCATAAGTATAGGGGACCAACAACAATCCTTACGACAACAAAAAATTTAGTTTTCATTCGATCCTTAGGTTTAGGGGGTAGTTTGAGACCATCGGGTACTGCCGCAAGCGTTGTTTGGGCGGCAGAAGGAGCAGCATCCCAGGCAGCTGCCCCTACTATGATGCATAATGGCAGCTACACTCAACGAAGGGCACTTTGACCTCGGAGCCCTGGTTGCTTGCGCGGTTGGATACGGGGACCCGTTTCGATATCTGACCAACCCTTCGGCCCCGCCGGCCGATCTGACCAACCAAAGGGCCCGGTTGCCCAGTTTTGACAACCTCAGGGCCGGTCAGATATGTACTGGAAGTCTCAGGCTCGATCGTGCAAATAAGTGGCCAGCGTTCGCCCATGACAGTCGGTGGGTAGCAAACAATCTGGCAAACCAAATGTAACTTTTTTTAATGTAACATACTTGAAAAGAAAAAACGTATCAACAGAATAGGTTCCTACCGCGTTGTCCTTCCAAAGCGCACGGTTTAGGATCTCACAAGATTGTTGGATGCCTTTTGGGCGCTTCATGCCTGCAAACAGTCGTCCAAGATAGCGAGCCCGGTAACATCCCGGCTATCTCAAATCGCGCCGGCAGCTGGTGGGCCCTCTTGTTGACCACCGCCGGAACACGGGCTCCGGCGCTGATGGATTGGGCTATGCGGGTCCTTGCATTATGAAAAGGCCAGAACCCGGGCCCTAAGGTCAATTCATCCCTCAACGAATAATGGCAGTGTGAGTGGTTGACCAGCGCGTTAAGCAGCAGCAAGCAATGTGCAAGCAGCATGACAACACCGTGTGAGCAGCACAGCAACAGCGTGGAAGTAGTGTGGCAGTTACATGCAAAGAAGTATGACAAAAGCATGCTTGAAGCGTGTTAGCAGTGGTAGAGCAGCTTGCAAGAAGCGTGGAAATTCTGTGCAAGCGGTGTTTTGTTATGTGTGCGGAGTGAGCATAACTGTAGTGGGCAGTCTCACCAGCATTTCAACTCTATAACAGCACATCATAGCAGCAGCAGCTACGTTAGTGCAACGTGCTACATGCATGCAGCGGCGTACATCATTCCAGCTATAGCGAGTAGCTACAAAAGCATAGCGCAGCAAACTCGGGGCCACCACTTGCAAGAAACACACAATGCAATTGTAGCATCCTGCCTAGCCATAAGCGCGTAGCTGTAGTAAGGCAGTGCTGCCATTCGCAACCGCTTGCACGACACCAAATGTGTAGCACCAGCATCCTCCATGTTAAGCAGTTGCATTGTGTAGCCTTAACCACCCCATCAGTAGCATGCAGCATAACAGTAGTTTGGAGGTGACAGCCAATGACGTCAGTAGCGTTGTGAACTTGACTGCCCTCACCTCGCTTTGAGGTTGCAGGCGGATCCCACCCACACTGTGTTGGTGCAAAGAAAGACTCGATTACCTGGAAGTGGAATCCTTCTTGCTTTTGCGGGGGTGCAAAAACAGGGCAGACTTACAAGCTGTCCCTATTCTCGCCAGAACATCCTAGTGTTGCGCCCATTGTGAGGATGGAATTTGTTTTGTCCCTGACGTACACTAGTCTGTAAAACTCACAAGTGGGCAATTGTTTCCTTGCATTCATGGCCCACAACGTGACGACTTCAGAGTCTTTACGTCGTTCGATAGAGTGCATTTTCGCCAACGACCCTAACCCCTATTGTTCCGTTCGAGAAGTTTCTGACAGATTTGACCACTTTCCAGAATGGTTGACAAAAGTGTCGTGAACCACATCAATGTTTCGATATCGTTTGGCCGATGTCTCGACGTCGCTTGACTTTCATAAAGAATCTTCACGATATTCGCGAAGCCCCCCAACTTCTTGGCGGAGCTTCTCGAATCCGCCACTCATGGTGTGACCTCACACGCACCGCTTGGCTCGAACGCCAATGACCCAACGCATGCCTCTTTCTTATTTGACAGTGTATACATGTGCTCAAATCAATCAACACTTGTCATTGATGTACACTTGATAAAAGTTATCCAATTGTCCCAAACTCCCGAATTGTCTTTTGTCCCCCACCTCATGTGGAGCAACCAATGCATTGACTACTTGGTGACAACCTTGCACGAGTCCTTAGCGTATCTCCACCATCCAGAAGATCGTACACTTTGCAACGACAATGGTGAATAGAGCGAGCGCAACCGGCAAAAAACAGCAGTTCCTAATGAGTACTCTGTGAGAAACTGCTAGGAAGCTTCCTAACCTTGCTATTGCTGATGTGGCGACACCGTTCAGTCAGCTGGCGCACTAGCAAGCAAGCAGGTGCAAGAACCAGCAAGGGTCAGGCTAGGGAGACGTGCAAAGTCTCATAAGCTCCAATAGCTTAGTAAAGCAAAGAGAGAGATGAAAACTGACAAGGACACAGCATAAATAGCTGCCGTGGCGCACGACGGATGACGCACATGACAGCGTCTGTTTCTCCTAAAGCTGGCCCACTGTTTTGGCCGTACCTCTGCGCACAGGTATCTAGACGCAACATTGTCTGAACCTAGAGATTGAGCCGGACGCTGTGACTGGTCTCACACATCATTCTGGCATCGATTGGTGGACAAACAATGCAAAACATGTGAATTGAGAACAATTCCACCGAGAAAAATCTAGCGTCTGCAGAAAAACCACTAAGCATCCCGGCAAGCACCCAGGACGTCATGGCAGCTGTCTGCCAGCTGCTGGTGGGCGGAGCTACCTCTTGTTGGTGCTGCGGCTCCAGCAGCGTCCGCATCAAGGATCTGCACAAGCATGGACACGAATGAGTGGTCACAGTAAGCTGTATAAACAGACGGGGACGGCTCACATCACAACACTCCCCCATGACCCGACTGTACGCATGTCCATACATGTGCAAAACTGACACAAGTGCACAGCAAGATGCTCAACAGCCAATACTCACACACCCCACTCTCAGCCACTCTCAGACAAGGGACAAAGCCCAAGAAATAAATGTCCACCATAAACTTTCCACACGCAAGTGCCTTGGTCTAGAAGTGTGCCTGCTGCATGTCCGTGCCGACCTGGATGACGGAGAACACGTGTCGCTCCACAAGATCACGCAGAGAGTGATGCTCAACGACAATGTGCTTTGTGCGTGCATGAAACACACTAGAGTTCTCTGCAATGGCAAGAGTACTCTGGTTGTCCCATCATAGAATGACGCAAGGCATCGACAGACATAACTCACAAAACAGACGCTGGAGCCACACCGCCTCAATAGCCCCAGCCCCCAAAGCAACATACTCAGCCTTTGTTGAGCTACGTGCAATACAACCCTGCTTGCCACTGCACCACGACACAGCGGTGCCACCAAGATGGAACACGTATCCTGTACGACTGCACCCATCAGGACTCCACGCCGAGTCACTCTCTGTGTAGCCGTCAACTACCACCAAACATTGCCGTCGAAAGTAGAGTCCGAGGTACGGTGTAGACACCACGTACCGTACCACTCGCACAGCTGTGTCAAGGGTTCTCGCCCAAGGACACTGGGAACATTGTGCAAGGAGGTTGACGATGAAGGTGATGTCGGGTAGTGTAATGGTGGCTAAGTACATCAATGAGCCAATCAGGCACAAGTACAGGGTCACGCCCACTGTCTCCCCCAGCTCTCCTGGATCATCCACCTTCAGAGCATCCTGCCCGTCACGTCAGATGGGATTAGAGGTGTCAATGCACCAGACAGCAACGGTCTAGAAAACGGGTCCCGACATGGGAGGCCGCCAACCGCTCTTGGTATTGCAACCAAGATAACATATCACCCTCGAACGAGGGATCCACACTTTAGGTTCGTTTGGTTTGCAACCTTACAAAGTCCGCATGTTGGTCTTTAGTGTCTACCTTTGGTTGGACACTCTGTGAGGACTCTCAAAGGCAAGAACTGTAAATGGATGCATGCAAGGTACAGGCTTTTATACTTGCAGAGCTTTGCTAAAGCTTCTGCTTGTAGTGGCTCCACTGGAGCCAACCTCAACCTACATTCCTACTTGGCGCGTCCTTAGACCGCCAAGTGTCATCCTCAAGGCAGGATCTAGTAAGCTTCCTAGAAGCTTCCTATCCCAGTTTTGGCCACAAAGAAAATTGCGGCCGTCGCGGGTTTGAACCCGTAACCTCTGGTTTGAGACTCCGGTGCCTAATCAACCAAGCCAAAAAGGTATGGTTCCTATGATGAGGCACAGGGGACATACCCATTATGGGCAGTGCATTCCTGGCCCATCTCAGAAAAGACCAAGGGGACATACTCCATCGAGCAGTGCATGCCTTGTCTGTATGTGTAGCTCGCCAGCTAGGCAGTGGACAAGGTGCATACAATTTCAACAAATCTCTCCCTTGCACCTCTGTCCATCTGTCCCTTGCTCGGCTCCATCAATGCCTTGGAGCTCACCCTTCCTCTGCCACACTCCTCATGCCGAATCCACAAATGCCTGCATAATGCAAGTCGCTGTCCAGCGGCTTGGTCATGCAGTCAGCAAGCATGCTCTTTGTTCCACAGTGCTGCAAGTCCACCACGTTCTTCATGACCAGGTCACGTGAGTAGTGGTAACGTATGTCGATGTGCTTCATTCGCCGGGCGATGATCTCATCTTCAGCCATCGAGATGGCGCTCATGTTGTCCACGTGTACGATCGTGGCGTCCTTCTGTGGCATTGTCATTTTGCCAAGCAGGCTGCGGAGCCATTGAGTCTCCTTGCACACCTCAGACAAAGCAACGTACTCTGCCTCAGCCGTGGACACAGAAACACAATCCTGCTTCCTGCTGGCCCATGAGATGGCAGCGCCATTCAAGATGCACACGTATCCAGAGGTGGATTTCCTGTCGTCAAGATTTCCTTCCCAGTCAGCGTCGGTGTAGCACTTCAGACAAAAGGGGTCTGTTCCTTCTTGGCCTCCAAGGACGAGGCCCATGTGACGTGTCTTCTGCAGGTAGCGCAAGATGCGCTTGAATGCCTGCCAATGTTGTGGCCCAGGGTTGGCCACGAATCTGCTCACTTGTCCCACAGCATACCAGATGTCCGGACGAGTCCCTACCATGGCGTACATGATGCTACCCACGTCGGACTGATAGGGGATGTCTTGCATCTCCCTTTGTTCTGCTTCGTTGCTTGGCGACATGGAGGCCTTCAGCTTTGTGTCGGTCGTCATTGGGGTGCTGACAGGTTTGCAGTCTTCCATGTGGTAGCGCTTCAGCACCTCACCAATGTATTCGGTTTGGTTGAGTTCGATGGTGCATGCTGCTCGGTTGCGGTGGATGGCAATCCCGAGGTAGTACTCGAGAGGACCCATGTCCTTCATCTTGAACCTTTTGCTGAGGTCAGACTTCAACCCATCCAGCAGCTCGACCGAAGACGAGCAGATCATCAGATCATCCACGTACAGCGCAACCAGCATCAGCCCTCTCCCATCATCGCGCACGTACTTGCTCGGGTCATTCTGGCAATGCGCAAAGGAGAGGCCGGTCATGAAACCGTCCATCTCTTTGTACCACATCCTTCGGGCCTGTTTCAGCCCGTAGAGCGCTTTCACCAACTTGCACACCTTGCTCTTGGGAGCTTCGACTCCTTTGGGCACCTCCATCAGCACTTCCTTGTCAAGCTTCCCATAAAGGAAAGCTGTCTTGACGTCCATCTGGTGTATGTCCAAGTTCTTTGCGGCAGCAATGCCAAGGAGAGAGCGGATGGAGGCAAAGGTCACGACGCGCGCGAACGTCTCATCGTACTCGGAGCCCGGGCGTTGAGAGAACCCCTTAGCCACTACCCTTGCCTTGAACTTGTCGATGTTGCCGTCTTGCTTCTTCTTCACTCGGAGGACCCACTTGGATCCCACCATGGTGGGCCTTGTCGGGTCTATCCACCAGCACCCACGTGCCGTTCTCGGCAATGGATGCGAGCTCGCTATCCACTGCCTCCTTCCACTTGGCCNGACTCCAAGTCAGACTCGGAAGCCTCGGACGCCTCGGTATCTGCGTCCATGTCAGATACTGCATCATCCTCCGCAGCCACTCTCCCATTCCCACCACCTGCTGGCAAGGCGAGCCAGTTGTCGGGTGCTTGGTCTCCGGACTCAAGCAACACTATCCACTCTCCCGCTTTGGGAGTGAGGGTCGGGTCCAGCAGCTCTCCCTTTCTATGGGTGCGTTCGTTGAACACGACGTCGCGACTTCTCACGAGCTTGCCTGCTGCCTGGTCCCAAAGCCAATAGGCTTTGTGTGACGTGTCGTACCCAACCATGATGTACTTCTTGGAGCGTGCGTCGAGCTTGCCTCCACCTTCTCATGACTGGATTTTCACCCATGCAGCTGACCCGAACACCTTCAGATGAGATGCGTTGGGTTTCCTTCCCGACCATGCTTCTTGTGGGGTCTTCAGCTGCTTGTCCTGCTCCTTTCCACGCTTCCGCAAGGCGGTCGCTGGTGTGAGGTTCAAGAGGTAGCAAGCCGTTGTTGCTGCTTTAGCCCAAAAGCGAGGTGGGAGCTTGGCGTCGAAGAGCATGCTTTGCACCATGCCGAGTAGGGTCTGGTTCATCCTCTCGGCAACGCCGTTGCTTTGGGGGTTGTAAGGGGTGGTTTGCTTGTGGAGGATGCCATGATGCTTGAGCCAAGGCTTGCATGCCTCGTACTCACCCCCATTGTCACTTCGGAGCGCCTTCACCTTCTTGGACGTTTGCCGCTCCACCATGGCGACAAACTTGAGGAGCTTCTCCTTGACCTCTCCCTTTGTTTTGAGGAAGTAGATCCACAACTTGCGGCTGTGGTCATCAATGAAGGTCAGGAAGTACTTGCTTCCTCCGGAGGGCATGTACACCACCTTTTGAAGGTTGACTGCCTTCTCCGCACCATTCACGTTGAACGTGATCACCTTGTCCCCTTCGCCCATGGCTTGGACGACGCCACCGTTTGCACACTTGATGCGCATGACAGATTCGGCCATGGAGACAAATCCACCCTTCTCTTTTGATGAGTGGTTATTGGTGCCCGAGTCAAGGGTGAATGCCCCGGGCCTAAGGATCGCTGCGTCCTTCATGGGTAGCCCCCTAGCCATCACGTTGGTGAGCTCCTTCTTCTCCTTTCCACCTTTGTTCCCGCCCTCTTTCTTGGGACTACGGCAGTCCGTAGCCCAGTGCCCAGCCTTGCCACAGTTGTGACAGTTGCCGGGATTCTTGGAACTCTTCCCGCCACCATTGCCTTTCCCTCCACCGCCACCACTTCCGCTGTTGCCTTGACTAGAGCGAGAGCTTGCACTTTGTCCACCAAAGCGAGAGGCATAGGCTGAGATGTTTGCCTCGGCGCCACTGCGTCGCATGGACGCGTTGCGAAAGTGTTCGGCGACAGCCTCGTACGTCAGATCTGCCTCCTTCCAACCGCCAAATACGATGATCAAGGACCCCCATCTTTCTGGTAGCGCCATTAGAAGGATCATGGCACGCATGTTGGAGTCGAGATTCCATTGCATTTGCTGGACCTCTTGCAGCACGTTGTCGAACGACTGCAAAAATGCGGGTATCGATTCTCCTTCGCTCACCCTCATCGACATCAACCGTTGGAAGATGAAGAGTTGGTTTGCTAGGGCATTCGATTGATGCACGCGTGCGAGTTTTGCGTAGGCCTCGGCAGCCAACGTGCATCCTGTGATGTGGGAGTGTTGAGTCTCGTTGATGGACGTCACAAGAATGGCAAGAGCCATGTTGTTCTTCATCATCCATGCTGCAAGGTCAGCAACATGTGTCGTCACGGTTGCATCGGCTGGTGCTATCTCGGTCCCTTTAAGGATGTTGAGGTAGCCACGCACGTTCATGACAATCTCAAACTGCCATTTCCACAAGGGAAAACCTGTCCCCGTGAATTTGGACATACCCGCCTCAAGGCGGGCTGGAGTTGGATCCACCATTTCTTGTGGTTTGCTCGTCTTTTCTGCTTCGCTGCTACTCTGCTTCGTTGAGGCCGATGAGGCTGATGAGGCTGCTGACTACGACCGTTGTCAAAGGTGCAGTTGGTTCCGTTGCATACCCCTTCCGCCGATGATCGCCTAAGGCGATGGTGCCGTCGTGAGAGAACGGACTCGGGGTCGTACCACCTTCTAAAAAGGGGTAGAGCTTAATCCCGTTGGGGCTCAAGGGTCTTGTCCAACATGGACAGAGCGATTCCTCGTCCCCTAGTCCGCCACGTACGCGCACCCTACCTGAAGAAGCCGATGGAGCCGATGGAGCAGATGGAGCCGTCCGATGGTCGTGTCCCTGTTGTACCTGTGCGCCCAGCAAGACCACGCGCTAGTCGGTCTTGGAAGCGTGCCTTAGAACCAGAAGTGTGGGCCCATAACCCTTTGTCAATGCGCCGGATAGCAACGGTCTAGAAAACGGGTCCCGACATGGGAGGCCGCCAACCGCTCTTGGTATTGCAACCAAGATAANACCTCACGAAGTCCGCATGTTGGTCTTTAGTGTCTACCTTTGGTTGGACACTCTGTGAGGACTCTCAAAGGCAAGAACTGTAAATGGATGCATGCAAGGTACAGGCTTTTATACTTGCAGAGCTTTGCTAAAGCTTCTGCTTGTAGTGGCTCCACTGGAGCCAACCTCAACCTACATTCCTATTTGGCGCGTCCTTAGACCGCCAAGTGTCATCCTCAAGGCAGGATCTAGTAAGCTTCCTAGAAGCTTCCTGTCCCAGTTTTGGCCACAAAGAGAATTGCGGCCGTCGCGGGTTTGAACCCGTAACCTCTGGTTTGAGACTCCGGTGCCTAATCAACCAAGCCAAAAAGGTATGGTTCCTATGATGAGGCACAGGGGACATACCCATTATGGGCAGTGCATTCCTGGCCCATCTCAGAAAAGACCAAGGGGACATACTCCATAGAGCAGTGCATGCCTTGTCTGTATGTGTAGCTCGCCAGCTAGGCAGTGGACAAGGTGCATACTATTTCAACAAGAGGCTATGGGAACTACACCAAGGAGGTATGCAAACCGCTCCCTCACAATGCGGGCGGAACATGCTTGATGCAATAAGAGTGTCTGTCGTTGAAGATCACGACCGATCTCCATCCTAAGGACCAAGATCCTTCATCATGTAGGTAGCCTGAAGGACTGTCTTGGCCTCCTTTAAGGCCTCCATCGAAGGAGACGCAATCAGGAGGTCATCCATGTAGACCAAGATGGCGTTGAAGCTCTAAGTTGTTCTTCTGAGAAGGAGGGACAGGTCATTGTCACTTTGGACGCAACCGGCACGTGTCGGTGTGCCAGCGATCTTTGAGTTCCAGTACCTGGCCGTACAAGGCCTTGCGCAAGTACGAGACCTTGTCATCGACCTCGAATCTCGGTGGCTGAACCATGTAGATCTCCTCCTCTAAGGTTCCGTGGAGGAACGTATTGTTGACATCCATCTGGTGCAGCTCCTAGTCATGGTGAGCAACAACCGCGAACAAAGCGCGAGCGATGGTCATGCAAAGGTGAAAGTGAAATCTACACCCTCAACCTGCAACAATCCCTTGGACTTCAAGTGAGCCTTGTAGCAATCCAGTGTACCATGAGGCCTCACCTTCTTGGGAAAGACCCACATAGCACGTACAACCTTTTATCCAAGCGGGAGATCGACAAGCTCGTAGACCCCGTGCTATCGTATGAATCTCAGCTCATTCTCATAAGCTACGTGCCACAAGTCTGCATCTTGAGCTGAGAGTGCTTCCTTCAACGTGCCTGGATCAGGCGTCATCAAGGGAGAGCTTTGAGTGGCTAAGACACATGCCTCTGGACTTGGTCTGACCACGACAAGGTTGGCTGCGGCATCACAAGCAACCGAAAACTCTCGGGAGATCAACTCGTGGCCGACAAGACATGCCGGACGCACCCTAGTGTAGTCTGCCTGGACACTCAGGCCAAGGGCCTTCATGCCAGGCCCACCACTTTGAACAGTACGAGTCGGGCCTCTAGACGCCGAGACAACAGTCCACTAAGTCCTAGAGGCTGGTGGTCGGACACGACTGCCAGGATCGCAGGAGTAGCCCAATGTAGAGGTGCGCACCTCAGGCTACGCAGGAGACTGCTGGGCCATAGCCGTAGGTGAAACAGGTGCATGCACGGGAGTGGGTGTGATAGGGGAGACTAACACTGGCACGGGGTCGGATGTTCCTGAGGAGATGGATGCTCGTGATCGGATGTGCCTGAGGGGTTGAACACCGGCATGGGATCTGGTGTGTCAGAGGGGACCAACACCGGCACGGGATCAGGTGTGCCAGAAGGGTCTCACACCGGCACGGGATCAGGTGTGTCAAAGGGGAACGACACTGGTATATGATCAGATGTGCTAGAAGGGTCTGACAACGGCACGGGATCAGGTGTGCCAGAGGGGACTGATGAAGCTACTGGACCCACAGCCACGATGGCACAATCGTTAGCAGCCAGAGACTGGACCGTAGGTGAGGGGGCCAAGACGGATCCATCTGTAGGACTAGTCTCCTCCATCCGACAAGAAGCCACACAGGTAGGGACGTGGTCGGCGGCCAGTGACAAAATGTTGGACAAGTCGCGGTAGGTGAGAGCCTCAAAGAAGAGAGCATCTCGAGACTCGACAATGCGAAGGCGAGCACGGTACCAAAAGCGCCAAGCCTTTGACCGCTGGGAGATGTCAAGGAAGGTACACATATATCTGCAATGTGAGACCTTGGACCCCTGCTGGTCCTCGGTGTACCAGACGCAGGTGAGGGACCCCCAAAGAAGGGTGAGACATAGATTAGCATGATGGCCAAACCACAACTCGTACGGTGTGACATGGTCTGGAAGTGGACCATGCGGCAAGCGGTTCTAGACCTACGTCACGTAGGAGAAGCCCTCAAAGGCAAAGGACTCCAGAAGGCTGCACTTAGATCACATGGTGTGAACCGCATCCTCCATGATGCGGTTCCAACGCTCAAACATAGCGTTCTGCTATGGTGTAGCAGGGGTGAAAAGCTGGTGAAAGATAGCGTGCTCAGCAAAGTAGGCATCCATCTCGCCTCAGAACTTGCCACCACGATCCTAGGAGAACGTGTGTAGGGTGTAACGAGATTGATGCTCAACCATCACAAGCCACAGGCGGACCGCCAGCGCGACGTCGCTCTTTGTGGTAGAGGCTATAGACCGATTGCACCCGAGTGAATTCATCAATCAGGGTGAGAAGCTATCAACCCTGATCAGAGAGCGACTCGATTGGGAGAGGACCAAGAAGGTCCAAGTGGACCAACTACAGTGGGCATAGTGCCCAAGAGGAGTAGTTAGGATAAGAGCAGTGATGCATCTTACCGTGGGTGCAGAAAAGACAATCGGTCTTGGGTGGCTTCTCAAAGGAAGCTATGTCAAGACCGAGGGCTAGCTGAGTTCAAATGAGTTTAGACATAGTGTCCAAGCTCACATGGCAGAGGCGACGATGTAACAAGCGCTGTTGCGCAGGGGAGAGAACACCATTGACAAACACACATGTAGAAGAAGGAGGGGGTGAAACAGAGGGAATGCAATGAGAAACATGATAGAGGTCATTAACAACAGAGGCACGAAGCACGATGGCACGTGTATCAAGAGTACTAACTGTGGCAGAGTCAGCAAAGTGCTCAGCAGTGAGGCCCATCTTGGTGCATGCATGAACAGAGAGCAGGCTGAGCTCAAGAGCACGGACAAAGAGCAGATCAGAAATGTACAAGGGGCCAGACGGACCATCAAACTGCACAACCCCAACTCCCTGCACAGGAAACAACTGACCGGACCCTGTGCGAATGGACCAAACAGACGCCACTGGACCCAGCACAACAAAGTCACTATGACGACATGTTGTGTGATGGGTTGCACCAAAGTCAATGATCCAGGTGCCACTCGGCTCATGACCAGTCGTCGACACTGAGTAACTTGCCATAGAACACTCTCCCTTAGCTGGAAGCTCAGTAGAGGACTCAGGACAATGATGAACAACACGGATTTGTAACTCGTCAAGCCAGTCTGTACTGTCAGGTCCATCCTCATCGCAAGCCAACTGAGCGCCACCACAAGCATCATCATGGGCAACAGACGCAGTGAGACAAGCTGCCACGGGACCATTCAGTTGTGACAATACATTCATACCTCCTTGAGTACGAAGTGCCAGCAGCTGACAAAGCTCCATGATCATGCAATCCCAAGGTTCTATATCACTGATGCCGCCTGATGAAATGGACGCATCTGCTGCAATTGTAGTCACGGCGCACCCTGGCCATGTGTCACTCGAGGAAATTCATTAGAGTTTAGCCGCTTGAAGGCCGCGCATGATTCAAGTCCAGTCAAGGGGCTGCTCACACTCCGTGTAGCGGTGAGCGCCTCCACAGTTGTAGCAGTGGACAGAACATCCACTACCACTACGCACCAGCTCCTGGTGATGCTACTATTGTCCCTTCTTGCGTTGCTTCTTCCCCTTCTTCCCCTGTACAGCCATTACGCCCTAAGTGTGACTGCTCGTGGTAGAGGAGGAGAAGGAGGAGGCGGTGGAGGTGGGACTGGTGAGCTGGGGCAAAGGCGTAGGAGGGGTCGCAATCATTGCTGCATTAAGTGGACTCTGCTGATGGGTGATAGCAGCCTCATGAGCCAATGTGGCCTGGAGGAAGTAGCGATGGGCCCACGAAAGCAGCTGGAGTGACTCCGACAACTCAGAGAAAGTTAAACGGTCGAAGTCCGTAAAGGGCTTCACGTGGTCCAAGTGTGCCCCCATCATGACCATGTCAAGTGCCCACAACCGCGTCCTGCCACCGACCCAAGGCGCGTGTGAAGGCACATCATGCGCCTCCAGTAGTCAGCTGGAAGCTCCGTGAGACCCTGATGGAGGGAGTGAAACTCACGTAGTCGAGCGGCCCTCTTAGCATCGGTCACCGCAGTGAGAAGAGTCAGGGATAGCTCCTAGCCCTGACGTGGATCTGCTCCAGTCCCGGTCCCGGTCTCACCCAGAAAGGGGTGAAAGTCGACCACAGCCTCCCATGGCATGGCGTAGAGAAGACCGCACATTGTTCTCTCTGCTTTCTGGACCTGGTGAGTGTTGCGAGTCTTGCATTAACTGTGGTAGTAAGGCCAGATGCCCTCAAAATTGGCCCACACCTGAAACAACGTCTCCCAGCAATCGAATCCCTTGTCATTATTGTAACTGGGTGGAGGTGTCTCAAAGTCCTTCGGTTGCTGCTCCGTGGGGAGGGCGACCTCGGGCTTGGGAGATAGTGGAAGGGGTATAGGGAGACCACCAGTGAGAGGAACGCCACCAAGAGTGAACGCCGAAGAACATCGTCACCGAGGTTTTTGCCTTTGTCACGCACTGGCGCCATCGAAGTGCTGAGTATGGAGCCAAACGTCAAAGATTCTCTGAACAAGAAACCGAAGCATTTCTCGAGGAGTTGAAATGAAAAGGAAAAGAATGACGTTTTGTCCTCAAAATTGCTGACGTCAGCAAAACCAATAGTGCCGTAATTTTTTTGCGCCAGGGAAAAAAACTATAGTTTTTTATGCTGGCGTAGTCTACGCCAGCAGTTTTTCTCTTTTGGAAGTCATGCGGACTCCTCGGTGGTGATGACCACGTCACCCCCTGTCCTTTGTAGCCCTCTGCAGCCTTGGGGAGCCCTACGCACGCTTGCGCAACTCTGTGCAACCCTACGTAGCCGTACGCAATGTTACGTAGCTTTTGCGTAACTGTGCAGCAGTGCTGCGGAGTAGTACTACGTAGCAGCATTGGTTGCTGCTGCTTCTGTGGCCGTGGCCACTACTACTGTGTTGCTACTACTACATCTGCTACCGATCCTGTGCTGCTCTTGCTGCCCGCGGCTGCTCACGCCACGGCTGCTGCAAGCTGCTGCCGCCGCTGCGCGCTGCCATTGCTCGCAGCCCTTGCTGCGCGTTGCTGCGAGCTGATTTTCCCTTTCTTTTGTAGAAACGGGCAGCCAGACACGGCTGCTGCTTCCAACCAGTGCTGCTTCTGCGGCTCAATGTGGCTGATGGAGTTGGAAACTGCTGCAGCTCACCCGGTGTGGTGGTGGGAATTTTGTGGTGATGTTGCTGCTCCAAATGGATGCAACAAGTCCCAGGATACGGTGACGGCGATGACTCTCAGTATCGCTGCCGGTTCTACGTCTCTGCGGCGTAGCTCAGTGAGAGGGGTCTTACACCTCTGACACCATGAGAAACTGCTAGAAAGCTTCGTAACCTTATTGCTGCTGATGTGGCGACACTGTCCAGTCAGCTGGCGCACTAGTAAGTAAGTAGGTGCAGTAAACAGCAAGGGTCAGGCTAGGGAGACGCGCAAAGTGTCATAAGCTCCAATAGCTTAATGATGCAAAAATAGATGACAACTAACAAGTACACAGCATAAATAGTTGCCGTGGCGCACGGCGGGTGACGCACGCGACAGTGTCGGCTTGTCCTAAAACCGGCGCAAACCCACTTTTTTGTCGTAACTCAGCGCACAGGTATCCAAACACAACACCGTTTGAACCTATAGATGCAAAATCTTGAGCCGGATGCTACAACTGGTCACACGCATAAGTCCGGCATCAATCTGTGGATATAAAATGCAAAATATGCAAACAAAGCTCAAGAGCTAGTCCATCGAGAAAACTCTAGCGTCTGCATAAAGATCGCAAAGCTCCCCGGAACGCACCCAGGACGCCGTGGCAGCTGTCTGGCAGATGCTGGTGGTTGGAGCCACCACTCATCAGTGATCCGGTGCCAGCTGCATCCGCATCAAGGATCTGCATGAGCATGAAGACAACCGAGTGGCCATAGTAAGTTGAAAAAATAGACGGGGATGGCTCACATCACAACACTTTGGCAATGGCGGATCAGCAGCACGCGAACAACAACGCTGTCCAGGTGAACCAGGTGGCAGCGACAAACGTTGCAGCAAATGGTGCAGCACCGACAGACCCAACGGCCAATCCGGTGATGGAACCCTTGGACTCAACAAATCATTTGCCTACGCCACAGCCCATTGGGTTGACACCTGGCACAATGGGAGGCACCAAACGACAAGCGTGAATCAATGAAGACCTGTAGTAGAAATTGTAGGGACTCGAGATCCTTTAAACCCACATGCTACAACAGCTTGATGCAACGATGGAGGAGCTTTGAGTTTCTTGTGCGCGCAAAGCAGCGCTCACCCAAAGAAACATGCAACTCTTGAGTGAACCCCAGATCCGACCGGCACTTTCCAAGCCATTCGATCCCGTAAACTCTACGGGAACAACGGTCATGATGTTGCTGACGAGTTTGAAGGTTAACTTCACCGCTATGGTAAACAACAAAAAAAAAAAAAAAAATGACCTCGCGGCCTCGCTTTTGTGTGGCACGGTTTTGAGTTGGTGGTGTGATGTGAAGACCATCCAACGGTAGCAGGAGA
>SZWC01014608.1:59672-73824 GCA_023375785.1 Penium margaritaceum
AAAAAAAAAAAAAAAAAAAATGACCTCGCGGCCTCGCTTTTGTGTGGCACGGTTTTGAGTTGGTGGTGTGATGTGAAGACCATCCAACGGTAGCAGGAGATCGGCAGAGCTGGATCAACGGCTCATGCGACTGCTCTCACATTGTCGACTACAGTCATACTACCTTTTGAATAGATGAATCCGATGTGTCAAGACTCTCTCATCCCATCGAAAACGTGGAGTGAATTTCAGCACACTACCCTTGCTCACTTTGGGAAGCCAAACAAGAGGTCTGACGCATGGTACTGACTTCAACGTCTACGTTAGCAGTCTAGTGTAACAAAGTACACCCGGCGTTTCCATGAAATCATCACTGGCAGTGACCTCGCCCCCAAAAAACTATAACAATGACCTCAAGGAAGATATTCGGTAAGCAATCACCAGTTTTGGTATCCAAGACAATCTTCCGCGATTGATCGCAGTAGCCGACCGCATTGACAGTGCCGACGACAGCGCTCAGATGCAACAATCCAACAGCTAGCAAGCCGAAGGCCACAACCTTTTATCGTGGGAAGTCGTAGTCGAAAGAAACTTCATCTCCTTTGGAGATGGGCATCGTCGATTGGCACGATGAAGGGCTCTGCTAGACTTGCGAAAAACCGGGTCATGTCTTGCGTGACTTCTAAAAACGACAACAACAAGCCAAAAAGGTGGGAAAGATGCAAAAAAAGAGCAAAGAGTCCAAAAACATCAAATGATAGGAGTTAACAGTGAGGCTCTTGTCCGGTCAGAAGATATGCACCGACCGATCGCCCACCTGGGCGACTCACATCGCCGCATAAAAGAGTTCCTGATGTAGCAAAGTTCGACGAGGGGTACGAGGACGACCAACCGATGATACTGCTCCAAGTGAAATTGCGGGGTTATAAGAGTCACAGAAGAGTACTGACACTACTGGATGGAGGAGCTTTTCACTGTTTTGTTAGTAATGATTTGGTTCGGAAGCAGGGTTTACAGACCGAACCAAGAGTGTTTGAAGGAAAAGCCATGGACGGAGGACTACAGATCTGTCGACTTCACGAACCACTCCGGCTACAGATCGAACATTTACACGACATAACGGTCTGGAAGACTTGCCCAATGAGTGACCAAAAAATCATCCTCGGGCGGGATTTTCTGTACCGGCACAATGTACAGATTGACTAGAAAGCAACAAAGGTGGAAGCAGTAGAGGAAGTTGTGGTAGTCACAAAACACCAACTGATATCTCTGGACGTGACCAAGCAGTTCCTGAAACGCAGAGCCCAAGCGTGGCTGGTCCATGTGGAAGCAGTGGCAGAGGAAGAAATCATAACGGCCGAGGCGACATCAACGATCTCGACACTTGAAAAGTTTGCAGCCATACCAAAGGAATTCGTGGAGCTCATTGAGGAGTTCAAAGGGGTTTTTCCCGACAAACTGTGCCAAGAGTACCACCATACTGCAAAATCAACCATCACATAGAACTGAAGCTGGGCAACACTCTGACAGTAAAGGGAACCTGTTGAATGAGCGGTAACAATTTGACCAAACTCAAGAATAAGGTGGACAAGATGCTCGGTCAGGGTTTCATCAGACCCTCCACATCACCCTACGCAACACCAGTTCTTTTTGAAAGGAAGAAAACCGCAGAGATGCGGATGTGCATGGACTACTGAGTGTTGAAAGACATTACCATCAAGAACCGCTAACCCCTCCCACGAGCAAACAAACTTTTTGACCAAATCCACAAGGCCCGAATGTCGAGTAAACTTGACCTACGCAATGGCTATCATCAGATCCGTGTATCTGATGAGGAAGCTGAGAAGACAACATTTCGCACCAGATATGGGCACTTTGAGTTCACGGTCATGCCGTTTGGACTCATGAACGCCCCTGCAACATTTATGGCGGCGATGAAGAACATAATCTACCCATACCTCGAAAAACTTGTCATTGTGTGTCTCAATGACATCTTGGTGTACAGTCACAACCCAAAGGAGCACAATGGACATCTTTGAAGAGTTCTCAAGATTTCACAAAGAGAAGTTTATTTGGAAAACTCTCAAACTGCAACTTTGGTCGCCATTTGACCGAGTTTTTGGGCCACATCATCTGTGGCGGACGGATCACCGTGGACCCAAGAAAGATGGAGGCATTCTCTGATTGGCCAACACCCACAAATGTTTGGGATCTCTAGGTATCGTTGGGCTTCTGTAACTACTTCCGTCGATTCATAAAGGATAACACACAATAGTCAGCGCCTCTCCTTGATCTCACTCGGAAAACCACCAAGTGGTATTGAGGGGACAGCGAACAAGAAGCGTTAAAATCTTTGAGAAACACTCTGACCTTAGGGCTAGCCTTGTGATTGGCATATCCAATGGTGGAATACATCATGGCCACCAATGCGTCCAATCGAGCGATCGGAGTCGATCTCCTTGAAGACAACGACTGTTGAAATCAACCGGTACGTTTTGTGAAAACTGTGCAAACCTGAAGTTAGCTACGCGGTGCATGAAGAGGAGATGCTCACAGCCGTGCATGGGTTCAAAACATGGAGATGCTACTTGGAATGCCGGTGATGCATTGTCAGCACCAACCATCAGGCCCTTAAACACCTCAAGACCTAGCTAAATCTTAGTCGTTGACAAAATCGTTGGATGGAGTTCCTCGAGTCCAACTTCAACTACGACATTGAATACCGCCCTCGAAAAACAAATGTGGTGGATGCTCTCAATCTACGACTGGATTTGATGGCTGAGATTAGTGCATTGCTCATTGGATGATACCCGTACCTAACGAGGCTGTTCACAAAGGGTTACGAGGAGTTCGGTGAGTACAACAAAACCAAGTTTTGGTTTGAAGACCCTTATTGGCGACGTTCATTCACTCGCCAGGTCATCGTTCCTCCAAACGAGGAATTACAACGAATGCTATTGGGGGAGTGCCACAACACCGGTTCTGGTGGACACTTTGGCAAAGACAAAATGCTTAGGAAGCTGGTGAAGTACAACTGGTGCGAAAATATACAGACCAATGTGGCGGCCTTCTTCAAATCATGCAACACCTGTCAGAAACAAAAGTCTCATGGCACGCGGCCACCTGGTCTACTTCAAACCCTACCCATTTGGACGGAACCGTGGACCGACATCAACATAGATTTTGCGACGGAATTGCCTGCCACATCCGAGGCCTATGACGCCATCCTTGTTGTAGTGGACAGATTTTCTAAAATGTCGCACTTGATCTCGACGACGACCACCGCCCCCATAGAAAGAACAGTGTGGCTGTTTCTAAATTAGATCATAAAGCTGCACAAAGTCCGCATACCATCACCAATGATAGAGAAGACCACTTCATGAGTTGTTTTTGGCACGAACTGATGACACGCTACGGCAGTCGGATCCAGCTATCTACGGCACTCCATCCAAAGATCAATGGGCAAACGGAGAGAACCAATTATACGCTGAAACAACTTCTCTGGAATTAATACAAACCACAAAAAACCAAGTGGACAACAAAACTGCCAACCACCAAACTCGCATATAACTACGCAACTTTCATCACAACAGGTAAAATACCTTTCAAGGTGGTGTACGGCAAAATTTCCGCCTCACCGGCTATATTGTAGAGTCAGAGTAACATTTCCATGGTTGGCATTCACCGTTGGGACTTGCGCAAGCATTTGGGAGGAAACTAGGTAGACCCTTGCAAAGACCCAAGCAAATATGAAGCGGACAGCCGACCGATATCGCAGCGATAACGTATTTAGTACTTGCAATTGCATCCTCCTCAGCTGTGCAAACATCAAACTCCGAGGACAGGACTTGGTAAAGCTCAAACCCCGCTGGTTGGGATCATTTGAGATCGAGTGCATGCAATCCCCTGTTGTTTCTCACCTTCGCCTTCCTGACAGCATGGTGATCCACCTTCTCTTCCACATCAGCAAGAAGAAGCACTACTGGGATCCGAGTGATTACTTCTCCGTTAGAGAAGTCACAACTCCACCTCCTGTACAAGTGGAAGGGGATACGGAGTAAGTCATTAGAGATATCCTTGGACATCGACATCATGGAAAAACAACTTAGTATCGGGTCAAGTGGCATGGCTATGACGCCGCGTACAACAGCTAACTCTGGAACTATCTTTCCTGACAGAGATGGATACCTCAATATTTAAGAAGACCGCCATGTTGAACTGCATTGAGTCTCCTTCCTTCCATCCTATGCTACTGGCCACACCCTGAGTATTCTCTGATGACCAACCCCCTCCATGAATCCTTGGAAATGCCACTTCCCGTGACCTCCTCTACTCAGCACCACCATCCAGTCTGCTCCAGTTGCTATGCCCATCACACATGACAAAGCACTGACCGGCCCTCAGGCTGGTTAGTGGCGTGCCACCATTTCCACTGAACTAGTCTCCTTCAAGGCTACCTCCACCTACACCATCGTTCTTCGTCCACCACAAACAAATGTGGTGATAGGAAAAGGGGTTTTTCGAGTCAAGATCCATCTAGGAAAATCCACAGGAGTTGAAGCCCAACATGTAGCAAAAGGGTTCTCACAGCGCTACGGAGTGGACTTCTTTGATACATTCTCTCCAACCGCCAAACTGACTACTCTGCGAGCCTTGCTCCACATTATAGCCTTTCAGGACATGGAACTGCACGTGATGGATTTCCTTACAGCTTTCCTTCAAGGCTATCTGCAAAATACTATTTATCTAGCATGTTCCCAAGAGTACACTCCAGGAAAACCAGACATTGTCTGGAAAATTCACTGGCCCGTCTATGGCCTCAAGAAATCACCCTGCGAATGGCATGCGAAGCTTCCTGCAACACTTCTTGACCTAGGCTTTACACCCTCCAATACATATTCCAGCCTCTTTCTAGGCTCTCGGCCAGGAGAAACCTCCTACATCCTGATCTGTGTTGATGATCTACCTCTGGCTTCCACCAACGGCATGGCCTTGCAGGCACTAAAAGCAGCGTTCCTCAATTGCTTCACCATGAAACATCTCGAGGAACTGATACACTACCTGGGGATTGACATTTTATGCGACCGAGAGAAATGCCTCATCACTCTCTTGCAGGAACCATACATCACCTCCCTGCTGAAGCACTTCGGACTTGAAGACAGTTGGGGGGCACATACTCCCATGACTGTGGGTCATCAGCTCATGTCACCAGCATACACTGTCAGCTCACCATCACCAGAACCCTATCCAGAACTAGTGGGATCCCTGATGTATGTTATAGTATGCTCTCGTCCTGAGTTTTCTTTTCCCCTTAGTGTCCTGTCACGATACATGGAAAATGGAAACTATGGTGACATTCACTGGAAAGCAGCAAAGTGAGTGTTACGGTATCTTGGTGAAACCCCTTCCTCCTACCTTGAACTAGGAGGGACAGGTCCAATCATCTTTGAAGGATACAGCAATTCTTCTTGAGCACATGATCAAGCCAACCGCAGGCACTCAGAGGGATATTGTTGAAATAGTATGCACCTTGTCCACTACCTAGCTGGCTAGCTACACATACAGACAAGGCATGCACTGCTCTATGGAGTATGTCCCCTTGGTCTGTTCTGAGATGGGCCAGGAATGCACTGCCCATAAATGGTATGTCCCCTGTGCCTCATCATAGGAACCATACCATTTTGGCTTGGTTGATTAGGCACCGGAGTCTCAAACCAGACGTCGCGGGTTCAAACCCCGTGACAGCCGAAATTTTCTTTGTGGCCAAAACTGGGACAGGAAGCTTCTAGGAAGCTTACTAGAGCCTGCCTTGAGGATGACACTTGGCGGTCAAAGGACGCGCCAAGTAGGAATGTAGGTTGAGGTTGGCTCCAGTGGAGCCACTACAAGCAGAAGCTTTAGCAAAGCTCTGCAAGTATAAAAGCCTGTACCTTGCATGCATCCATTTACAGTTCTTGCCTTTGAGACTCCTCACAGAGTGTCCAACCAAAGGTAGACACTAAAGACCAACATGCGGACTTCGTGAGGTTGCAAACCAAACGAACCTAAAGTGTGGATCCCTCGTTCGAGGGTGATATGTTATCTTGGTTGCAATACCAAGAGCGGTTGGCGGCCTCCTATGTCGGGACCCGTTTTCTAGACCGTTGCTATCCGGCGCATTGAAAAAGGGTTATGGGCCCAAACTTCTGGTTCTAAGGCACGCTTCCAAGACCGACTAGCGCGTGGTCTTGCAGGGCGCACAGGTACAACAGGGACACAACCATCGGATGGCTCCATCTGCTCCATTGGCTCCATCGGCTTCTTCAGGTAGGGTGCGCGCACGTGGCGGACTGGAGGACGAGGAATCGCTCTGTCCATGTTGGACAAGACCCTTGAGCCCCAACGGGATTAAGCTCTACCCCTTTTTAGAAGGTGGTACGACCCCGAGTCCGTTCTCTCACGACGGCACCATCGCCTTAGGCGATCATCGGCGGGAGGGGTATGCAACGGAACCAACTGCACCTTTGACAACCGTCACAGTCAGCAGCCTCATCAGCCTCATCGGCCTCAATGAAGCAGAGTAGCAGCGAAGCAGAAAAGACGAGCAAACCGTAAGAAATGGCGGATCCGACTCCAGCCCGCCTTGAGGCGGGTATGTCCAAATTCACGGGGACAGGTTTTCCCTTGTGGAAATGGCAGTTTGAGATTGTCATGAACGTGCGTGGCTACCTCGACATCCTAAATGGGACCGAGATAGCACCAGTCGATGCGACCGTGATGACGCATGCGGCTGACCTTGCAGCATGGACGATGAAGAACAACATGGCTCTCGCCATTCTTGTGACGTCCATCAACGAGACTCAACACTCCCACATCACAGGATGCACGTTGGCTGCCGAGGCCTACGCAAAACTCGCATGCGTGCATCGATCGAATGCCCTAGCAAACCGACTCTTCATCTTCCAANGGTTGATGTCGATGAGGGTGAGCGAAGGAGAATCGATACCCGCATTTTTGCAGTCGTTCGACAACGTGCTGCAAGAGGTCCAGTAAATGGAATGGAATCTCGACTCCAACATGCGTGCCATGATCCTTCTAATGGCGCTGCCGGAAAGCTGGGGGTCCTTGATCACCGTATTTGGCGGTTGGAAGGAGGTAGATCTGACGTACGAGGCTGTCGCCGAACACGTCAGCAACGAGTCCACGCGACGCAGTGGCGCCGAGGCAAACATCTCAGCCTATGCCTCTCGCTTCGGTGGACAAAGTGCAAGCTTTCGCTCCAGTCAAGGCAGTAGCGGAAGCGGTGGCGGTGGAGGGAAAGGCAATGGTGACGGGAAGAGTTCCAAGAAGCCCGGCAACTGTCACAACTGTGGCAAGGCTGGGCACTGGGCTAGGGACTGTCGTAGTCCGAAGAGAGAAGGCGGGAAAAAAGGTGGAAAGGAGAAGAAGGAGCTCACCAACATGATGGCTAGGGGGCTGCCCATGAAGGGCGCAGCGATCCTTAGGCCCGGGGCATTCGTCCTTGACTCGGGCACCAACAACCACTCATCAAAAGAGAGAGTGGATTTGTCTCCATGGCCGAATCTGTCATGCGCATCAAGTGTGCAAACGGTGGCGTCGTCCAAGCCATGGGCGAAGGGGACAAGGTGATCACGTTCAACGTGAATGGTGCGCAGAAGGCAGTCAACCTTCAAAAGGTGGTGTACATGCCCTCCTTCGCAGCCAACTTACTGTCCGTGTCACAAATCACTGACAACAACATGACAGTGGTGTTCACCAACAAGGAAGCGGTGGCTCTCAAAAACGAGGACATCCAGATTTTGTACACCAAAGGCGACCTCATGCTTCAAGTTCCAAGAGTCGACGGCCTCCACGTGCTTCAAACCAAAGTCACCAAGGCGTCGGATGAGGGACTCGCATGTGCCACCAAGACAGTGGCACCGGAGCCGAAGGAAGCACCACTGGCGACCGCTGCGGCCGCCACATCAACCAAGGACACTGATGCTGAGCTGTGGCACTGGCGATTTGGCCACGTGGCCAACAGCACGCTGCAAAAGATGCAAGAGCAAGAGGTAGTCCGCGGAATGGAAGGGTGCACCATGAAGCATGGCGAAGGGTGTACATTGTGTGAACCATGCCTCCAAGCGAAGGCAAAGAAGAAGTCGTTTGGGAGAGGAGGTCAACGAGCGGAGCACGTCTTGGAACTGATACACAATGACGTGTGTGGACCCTTCCGCACACTGTCTAACGGAGGAAGCAAGTACTTCCTGACCTTCATTGATGACCACAGCCACAAGTTGTGGATCTACTTCCTCAAAACAAAGGGAGAGGTCAAGGAGAAGCTCCTCGAGTTTGTCGCCATGGTGGAGCGGCAAACGTCCAAGAAGGTGAAGGCGCTCCGAAGTGACAACGGGTGTGAGTACGAGGCATGCAAGCCTTGGCTCAAGCATCATGGCATCCGCCACGAGCAAACCACCCCTTACAATCCCCAAAGCAACGGCGTTGTCGAGAGGATGAACCAGACCCTACTCGGCATGGTGCGAAGCATGCTCTTCGACGCCAAGCTCCCACCTCGCTTTTGGGCTGAAGCAGCAACAACGGCTTGCTACCTCTTGAACCTCACACCAGCGACCGCCTTGCGGAAGCGTGGAAAGGAGCAGGACAAGCAGCTGAAGACCCCACAGGAAGCATGGTCGGGAAAGAAACCCAACGCATCTCATCTGAAGGTGTTCGGGTCAACTGCATGGGTGAAGATCCAGTCGGGAGAAGGTGGAGGCAANACAGTGGCGGAGGCCATGAATGGCCCAGATGCGGCCAAGTGGAAGGAGGCAGTGGATAGCGAGATCGCATCCATTGCCGAGAATGGCACGTGGGTGCTGGTGGATAGACCCGACAAGGCCCACGTGGTGGGATCCAAGTGGGTCCTCCGAGTGAAGAAGAAGCAAGACGACAACATCGACAAGTTCAAGGCAAGGGTAGTGGCTAAGGGGTTCTCTCAACGCCCGGGCTCCGAGTACGATGAGACGTTCGTGCCCGTCGTGGCCTTTGCCTCGATCCGCTCTCTCCTTGGCATTGCTGCCGCAAAGAACTTGGAGATACACCAGATGGACGTCAGGACAGCTTTCCTTTATGGGAATCTTGACAAGGAAGTGCTGATGGAGGTGCCCGAAGGAGTCAAAGCTCCCAAGGGCAAGGTGTGCAAGTTGGTGAAAGCGCTCTACGGGCTGAAACAGGGCCCAAGGATGTGGTACAAAGAGATGGACGGTTTCATGACCGGCCTCTCCTTTGCGCATTGCCAGAATGACCCGAGCAAGTACGTGCGCGATGATGGGAGAGGGCTGATGCTGGTTGCGTTGTACGTGGATGATCTGATCATTTGCTTGTCTTCGGTCGAGCTGCTGTATGGGCTGAAGTCTGACCTCAGCAAAAGGTTCAAGATGAAGGACATGGGTCCTCTTGAGTACTACCTCGGGATTGCCATCCACCGCAACCAAGCAGCAGGCACCATCAAACTCAACTAAACCAAATACATTGGTGAGGTTCTGAAGCGCTACCACATGGAAGACTGCAAACCTGTCAGCACCCCAATGACGACCGACACAAAGCTGAAGGCCTCCATGTCGCCAAACAACGAAGCAGAACAAAGGGAGATGCAAGACATCCCCTACCAGTCCGCCGTGGGTAGCATCATGTACGCCATGGTAGGGACTCGTCCAGACATCTGGTATGCTTTGGGACAAGTGAGCAGATTCGTGGCGAACCCTGGGCCACAACATTGGCAGGCAGTCAAGCGCATCTTGCGCTACCTGCAAAAGACACGTCACATGGGCCTTGTCCTTGGAGGCCAAGAAGGAACAGACCCCTTTTGTCTGAAGTGCTACACTGACGCTGACTGGAGAGGAAATCATGACGACAGGAAATCCACCTCTGGATACGTGTGCATCTTGAATGGCGCTGCCATCTCATGAGCCACCAGGAAGCAGGATTGTGTTTCTGTGTCCAAGGCTGAGGCAGAGTACGTTGCTTTGTCTGAGGTGTGCAAGGAGACTCAATGGCTCCGCAGCCTGCTTGGCAAAATGACAGTGCCACAGAAGGACGCCACGATCGTACACGTGGACAACATGAGCGCCATCTCGATGGCTGAAGATGAGATCATCTCCCGGCGAATGAAGCACATCGATTTACGTTACCACTACTCACGTGATCTGATCATGAAGAACGTGGTGGACTTACAGCACTGCGGAACAAAGAGCATGCTTGCTGACTGCATGACCAAGCCGCTGGACAGCGACTTGCATTATGCAGGCATTCGTGGATTCGGCATGAGGAGTGCGGCAGAGGAAGGGTGAGCTCCAAGGCATTGATGGAGCCGAGCAAGCGACAGATGGACAGAGGTGCAAGGGAGAGATTTGTTGAAATAGTATGCACCTTGTCCACTGCCTAGCTAGCTAGCTACACATACAGACAAGGCATGCACTACTCTATGGAGTATGTCCCCTTGGTTTGTTCTGAGATGGGCCAGGAATGCACTGCCCATAATGGGTATGTCCCCTGTGCCTCATCATAGGAACCATACCTTTTTGGCTTGGTTGATTAGGCACCGGAGTCTCAAACCAGAGGTTGCGGGTTCAAACCCCGCGACGGCCGCAATTTTCTTTGTGGCCAAAACTGGGACAGGAAGCTTCTAGGAAGCTTACTAGAGCCTGCCTTGAGGATGACACTTGGCGGTCTAAGGACGCGCCAAGTAGGAATGTAGGTTGAGGTTGGCTCTAGTGGAGCCACTACAAGCAGAAGCTTTAGCAAAGCTCTGCAAGTATAAAAGCCTGTACCTTGCGTGCATCCATTTACAGTTCTTGCCTTTGAGACTCCTCACAGAGTGTCCAACCAAAGGTAGACACTAAAGACCAACATGCGGACTTCGTGAGGTTGCAAACCAAACGGACCTAAAGTGTGGATCCCTCGTTCGAGGGTGATATGTTATCTTGGTTGCAATACCAAGAGCGGTTGGCGACCTCCCATGTCGGGACCCATTTTCTAGACCGTTGCTATCCGGCGCATTGACTGATATGGTTTCCACCTTCGCTCAGGTTCAACCTGGTCTTCCTCTGTCTCCCTGTCATTTTGTGAATCTGAACTGTATGCAGGAACGATGGCTGCCCAAGAACCCCTCTGGATGAAACACTCACTGCAGGGACTTGGATAACCTCAGCCCTTAGTTCGTCCAAGTAACCTTGTGCATGTGCCTCGGCATAACGCCCCCTACAAGACTGCTCCCACATACCGCCTCGTCCACCTCGTTTGCTTTGTCTACCTCCTCGTTGAGGTCCGCAACAGGCACCGTAACAGCCTCGTACAGGATGCTCCCCCAGCTCATGTTACTTGGTGTGACAACCAGAGCACCATTGCTCTCACACAACCTGGTCTTTCGTGCACGGACCAAGCACATTGAGCTTCGCTACTTCTTCCTTCGAGAGAAGGTGCAAAACAATGAGGTGCAGGTCCAACCTGTGGCCTCAAAGGCCACTCTGGTCTACCTTCTAGGAATAAGGACAAGTAACACTTGAACATCATACGCTGGTTCCCTTCAAGGGGTGTGTCGGAAGAAAAGAAGAGAAAACCAGCGAGCAGACTGGAACAACTCTGGCGTCACACCAATAATCGTCCACACAGACCTCAATGGATAAGTGCACAAAGGATTCATGTGCTGGAAAGAACACGAACAAAAGACATGGAGGATAGCGGCAATTGTGTTTAGGTGACACCAGACACGCACATATACTAGCAGTAATGAACCAGCACTTCCACCTCGCAGGGGTACTATCAAGTGGCAGACTCCTACATAAGGACGATAAGATCTATGTACTCCCTTGCTTCAGTTGATCTATCAATCAAGAAATTTCAACAATTGACCTCCTCCCGCATCACTGCTCACTTCTCTTCTCTTGATTGCATCGCTTACTTCAGCACTTTGTGACTACCGAAAAGCTGCTCAGACAGAGCAGATTTTCAGACCAGCCATTAAAAAGTCTGACATCAGCAGCCCTGCGGTGTAGATCCGGCTGTGCCAGGTGGAGTCTGTTGTCCTCCGGATAGCCTTTACAGCAAGGTCTGAATGTTTTAGAGAGCAGTGCACTACTCCTGCTACTGGCGCTTGATCTCATCCTATGCCTCTTGCAGTTGGTCAATTGCTTGAGTGCATCGGCTCAATGAATCCAACAGGGAGCAGGAGCTGGAGGGATCACCCTGCTCCTTTTCCATGTCAGTGCCTGGTATGATGCACGCTGCTCAGTATGGGTCTGAATGTCAAAATGCAATGAACGAATGAATGAACTGTTTGCATTTCTCGAGGAATTGAAGTGCTGGCAAAAATGATTTGACAAAAAATTGATAACGTCAATAGTGTTTATGACGACGTAAAAACAAATTACACTAGCATGAAAACACCGGCCAAAAAACGCTGCCAAAGCCGACGGTTTTTTTAACTCATGCGGACTCCACATCACTAAGGAGGAGGGTTGACCTTGTCAGCACCTGCTCGCAGATGCGTAGCTGCTATGTAGATGCTCATTGCTGCTAAATAGTAGCACTTCTTTGCAGCAGCTATTACGCAGCTGCTGTGCAGTGCAAGGTAGAAGCTGTGTCTGCTACTGCCATGATACTACTGCTGTTGTAGCCGATGCTGCTGCTGCTTCACTGTTGCAGTCGCCGCCACTGCTATGTTCCTGTTGTAGTGTTACTACTGCTTCTACAATAACTGCTGCTGCTGTAATGCTACTGTTGTACAGCTGCCGCCTCTGCTACTGCTTCTGTGCTATTGTTGCTGCTTGTGCTACTGGTACTGCTATGATTGCTTGCTGCTGCTGCCGCCAGTTGCTGTTCCAAGCTGCTCCCTTTTTTTTGTTGTGCCTCTGGTTGTAACTGAAAAAACTGCTACTACTACACGGTGCTACCGCTACCACTCACCAAAGCTATTGCGGCTTGTTGCTCCACTGCTGCTGCTGCTATGGCAGTGGCGGTGACTAACGCCACCACTGCTGGTGTTGCCGACCAGTTGAGCGGTTGCGTTTTATCTCTGTTACTACTGATGCCAGGACGTCCCTGCTGTCAACGTCTACTGCGATGGGTCCCTGGATATGTCTGTTGCGATGACCCTCATTGCTGTTGCCGGTGCGAGTGGTTGCAGTAAGTTGTAGAAACAGACGGGGATGACTCACATCTCAACTTTTTTAAGTGGTGTTATCTCTGCTTGCTCCTGACTCAGTTCCTTAGGGAACTGACTCTATTTTTGCACATGTTACTTCTTTTGGTTTGTCATTTGGATAGTCGATCAGCTCATACAAATGCCAGGTTCTAGCCAGTTTCTGTTTAGGGATTTGCAGCTAGGTTGTGCTGTTTCTCACCGGTTGGATGGAATTTGTGTATGCAGTTTTGTTATGTGAGCTATTTCTATGTGTACATACAGCTTAGTGTGACCAATTGGCCATGTCCACACAATGGTGGTCCCGTGGCAGCTGGGTCCGCATCAGGGATCAGTGCGACTATGGAATCCATACTCACACAGATCCCTGATGCAGACCCAGCTGGCACGAGACCACCGCCATATGATGATCTACCCATCCGCAGATGCAGGACAGCTGCCACGACATTCTTGAGACTTTCCCGGGCACTCTGCCCTTTTTCTGCAGCCTCTAGAGTTTTCTCAATGTACTGGCCAGCTCCTTGATTTGCGTGTTTTTCCATTGTGTGTCCACCGACTGATGCTGGACCTATGCATGCGTGCAAACTTGCATTTGGGTCAAGATAATGCATTTCTAGGATTAGATGGTGCTGCATTTGGATGTCTGTGAATGGAGGTAGGACAAAAACTGTCGTTTCTGGGTAGTTGAAGGGGAAAAATGGCCCTACTGCATGATTTGTACGCCGCTTTTTGTGGACAATACTCACGATCTTCAAGTGTTTTCAAGAAGATTTTTTTTACAGGATTTCTTGAACAAGCATGTATGTCATATGGTAAGAAATTCATGCATTAGTTCTCTAGTGCACTCTTCAGGTGTACTCCAAGGCCATGCACAACTACCATGTATTTCACAACCAGTGCCTGCCAATGCATGCAAACAGTGTTCTCCAGAATATCTCTCAGTTTCCTAATCTCTCTCTCTCTCTCTCTCTCTCTCTCTCTCTCTCTCTCTCTCTC